>PVIA01006950.1:0-89995 GCA_004024845.1 Tonatia bakeri | reverse complement strand
AAAAAAAGGTGTTCCTAAGTAGATAGCTTCTCTTTAATAACTTCATCAGACCTCACATAATCAAGTAACATGTAAGCTAATTCATACAAGAGAAATTCACTTGAAAATTCTAGAATTTAGGTACAAAACAAAATAATTCAAGAAAGAGTGAAAGCTTATTGGGCTTGTTATTAGTTAAGAGACTTGTATTCTGGTCATTACTCCTCCATTAATAGCTGTGTGGTTTTGGGCAAATCCCTTAATCTCTTTGAGCTTTCCTTTTCTCACCTGAAAGATAAAAACATTGAATCAAGTGACTTCAAATGAATCTTTCCTGCTCTAAACTTTTAAAACAATGTGAATCAGTTTCATGCTTGTAAACAGGAAGCATTCTCTGGCCTCACAACTGAAAATAAACCTTCAAAACTGTCAACGGAGAACTCTCTGCTCTTCTGAGTCAATCTGAGATCACCACAGAACATTGCATTTCATTGTGAAAGCAAAGCTAGAGATCAAGGAGTAAGGCAGACCTGAACCAGGTTTCCCAAGGCAACCGGCAAAGTGGTGGGCCAAGAAAGTTCTCATATTCTAAAAATATAGGCTCCAGTGCCTTTCAGAGTTGGCTTGGTTTGGTGACTGAAAAACCAAACGTGATCTCATCAGACAGACTTCACATGGGGACCTTTAATAAATGTTCAAATTTTCAAAAAGGACAGTCACAGTAACCTCTGAGAAAAACAAGTGCTCTAAGATGCAGTATAAGTAACCCAATAGGGGATCTTCATTCTAACTCAGTCCTCAGCTGCATCACACAGAAAATGGACAAGGGCTTCTAGGGATGCAAAGTCCACTGAAAGGAAGGTCCTAGTGCCCCTTCACCTTGGCTTCTCCTGGGCAACACACACATATTTAGTTATTTCCAGAACCATCTACCTTTTATCAAGGAGAGGCTTTTAGAAGACAGTGACAGTAAAAGGATTGACAAATATATACCATGTAAACATCAATTAAAAAACAAAACAAAACAAGGAATAGCAATATAAATACCAGGCAGTAGGGGTGCCAGGAAAATACAAACAGCAGTATGATGAGGGTGGTAATAATCAGGAGGCCCAAGAGTTAGAGACCCCCTAAATAGATATTAAGAATACCACCACACCAGAATTGATCTATGCAAACAAAGCTTTATTAGCATCTTGAAATTACCTGTTGCCATGAGTGTGCTGAGGGCCCAGAGGTATCAGACACCCTGGAGGAGCTCACAGTCAGATTGGCCACATTAGTTAGAGTTTCAGCAGGAAAAAGTAGTCCACCCATTTGAGATTTTAGTGATGGGACTATTGACCAAAGAGGGGTGAGGGAACCCTGTAAGGTCCGTGGAGGTGTATATCTACTGTAAAGGGAATGTGTGGGTTAAGAGGTTAAGTGAACACAGATAAGTCCCACTGACATGTCTTGAAGCTTAAAATAATTGGGATTTACTGATTAGTTTTTTTTTTTGTTTGTTTGTTTAGCACCAGCAGCTGCAGAGGCCTCTCCCTTGTGCCAGAACAAAATCACACTCCCTCAAAACTTTCCACCATAAACTCAAGAATTCTGAGCTCTGCCATCTTGGATTCTTTGTCATCACTGTGCTACCTGTAGCCAGCAGTGTGGTAGGTCTCCTAACACCTTTCACTTGTTAGTTCCATGGTATGTGTGGGAATGGAGGTGTACCTGCGTGGACTTGGGGCTTCTCTCTGATCTCTTTGATGCCAGCCCTGGTCAATTGTTCCTTTAGCTGAGTGGATATCCTGGCTTTAGAACACTATCAGCCCTCTAGAATCCTGGGGCCCCATTTCATGCTCAAGGGAACTAACACCCCAAGGAGGTTGATGGTTGACAAGCTCAAGGTTGTGCAGTAGACTCATGCCCTGGTTTGATCTTCTCTTTGTAACACATTGCTCAGAGACTGGTCTTGAAATGAGTTATAATCCTTATCAGGCAAAAGTGTTATCTCTGCTAGTGGCTGTGACTACTTTGCTCAGAGAGATTACTTTAATCCTTATCTCCTCTTACATGATGTCTGAAATTTCCCAAGATTTACCCAATACATTCATCTTTAACTCCATCTTCTGTATATTCAGAATGACAGAATAATGTGCAGGATAATTTAGGCTCCATTAGTACATTATACACACCTCTATTATAGTACTTATCACATCATGCTGTAATTTTCTGTTTACATATCTGTGACATTTGACTGCAAGTTCCTCCAGGGCCTAGGGTATGTTTTACTCATCTTAGTATTCTACCTGCTCCCCAGGACCCAGCAGTTAAACACTTTGAGAATAGTAGGTTTTAAATGAATGAGCTGGCTTTATAGTAAGGCTCAGCAGACAGGTAAGCCTGATATGCACATATTCATTTATTCAGTAGATACCTATTAACTTCTCACTGTGTGCCCAGAAATATGCTAAGCTGTAGGAATCCAAACACACTACCTACGAACTGGGGAGATAGTGATGCATAATAAGATTAAATTCATAATTATTGTATACTAGTTGTTTTTGTTTCTCTAAAATTCTTATGTTGAAATCCTAACTGCCCAAGTAGTGGTATTTATTAGGAGACGGGGGCCTTTGGGAGGTGATTAGATTATGAGGTGGAGCCTCTATAAATGGGATTAGTGTCTTTACAAAAGAATTGCCAGACAGATCCCTAGCTCCTTCAGGTAGTAAGGACCCAGTGAGAAGACAGCTGTTGAAGAAGTGAGCTCTCAACTAACATTGAATCTGCTAGTGCCTGCATCTTGGACTACCCAGCCTCCAGAACTGTGAGAAATAACTTTCTGTTGTTCATACCTAATGTGTGGTATTTTTGTTATAACCCCTCAAATGGACTAAGATAGTAATTATTCATCATGCAATTTATGCAGATACACAGGGTATTAATGAAGACTAGAGGGGGTTATTTAATATGGCCTGCCTGAGGGAACACCTGAGGGAAGAGTTCTTAGGGAAGCAAACTTCTGAGCTGTGTTTTGGAGGATGGTTCTGAAATAACCAGTCAAAGCCATGTTGAAAGGAAGCCATCAGGGAGAGGAGTGTGGGGGAATAAAGGCACTGGGACACAACACAGCCATGTGTGGGTGGAACGCTCTGCCAGTTGGGTGGTGTTGGAGGGACCATCAAGTGCGAGACATGAGACGAGGCTGGAGAGAGTAGCAAAGCCATATGGAAGTGGGAAGTTTATTAAAAGTAATGGAATTTGGATGTTAGGCTGTAGGTGATATTGATTCAGTAAAGGGACTCAAGCTGGGGATGGGGATGTGATACGATTGGCATTCCAGATAAAATCGCACCCCTCCCTGGCCTTGTGAAGAACAGAGTGGGAGCATAAGATGAAAATCAGGAAAACCAGTCAGAAGACAGTTGCTGTGGCACTGGAAAGAAAGAACGAAAGCTTGAACTAGAACAGTTGTAGAAGGGATGGAAAGAAGAGGACTGATTTAAGCTTGACTTGGCAGATGAACTTGGCAAGATTTGGTGGTTAATTGGATTTGGGATATAAGGGAAAGACAGGAGACAAGAGAGACAAGAGGCTGATAAAAGCAGCCTCAGAAAACAAAATGGAGAAGAAAGGCCAGGCCTGGGAGAACGTACTAAGTTCATCTCAGACATCTTGCGTTTGAGGCATACTTGATTCATTCAGGAGATGTCCAAGAAGAAGCTGAAGATAAGTTTGAAATTTGGGTGAGATGAGGACAGGGCTGGGACTAGAGGTGTATAATTTATGGTCATAAACTAACGTAGTGGTAGAAACTGTGAGAGTGGGAAAAACCACCAGAGTCAGTATGTAGTGTGAAGTGGGCAGTAGCTGACCACACTCCCTGGGAAATACCAACATGTAAGGAGCTGGTGTAAGAAGATGAACTCACAGAAAAAGACTGAGAAGGACCATCAGGGCATGTTAGGAGTGCTGGGAGGACCAGCACTGCTCACCTGTGGCTTCCTCAGGCCAGGTATTCCCTGACCTCCTGACTATCCCAAGTCTGGGACTGTTGTCCCTTTGATAAGTCCACTGTGCTTGTCCTTCACAGAATCTGCTGCAACTATGCATTAATACCTGATTGTGTTATTATTTAATGTCTATCTCTCCTGCTAGAATATAAATTCCATGGGAGCAGGGAATGGATCTCTTATTCCACAGGGAATCCTCAGAGTCTAGCAAGTGCCTGATAATTAGTTGCTCAACAAGTGTTTGTGGAAACCTCCAGAGGGAAGAGAGTTCTTTAAAAATGTCACTTTGAATAATCAACTTGGTATCTGTATGTTTAATTCAAAGTGTAAAATAATGCCCATTGTATATTTTTAGTATTTCCTATGTAAAATAAATTTTAATTTCTGTAAATTTTTAAGAAGTAGGAACAATTCCCGCTTCTTTTGGATATGACTTGAGGCCTTCAAATACTTGGAGAGTGGAAAGAGGCAGGCTAACAACAGACTTAGTATTTATTAGTTTGAATACTGCGTAGCTAAGTGGTAACACTGCCATCATTCCCCAAAGTTCTACCTGTTCCCCAAAGTGCCAGGGAACAGATGGACAAAGTGTTTTATAAAAATTTACCTGGTCATTCGACCATGGATATGAATTATCATGTAAATATGTTCACAATATAGATTTCCTTTAGACAACACTTTTGTAAAAGAAATTATAAGAAAATAATGTTGAATTGCCCTGGCTGGTGTAGCTCAGTGGATTGAGCGCGGGCTGCGAACCAGGCATCGCAGGTTCGATTCCCAGTCAGGGCACATGCCTAGGTTGCAGGCCATGTTCCCCAGCAACCGTACATTGATGTTTCTCTCTCTCTCTCTGTCTCCCCCTTCCTTCCCTCTCTAAAAATAAATAAATAAAATATTAAAAAAAAAAATAATGTTGAATTAAGAAGTTACCTATTTTTGACATGCAAATCCTCATATGTAACCATGTGCCTCATGAAAATGGTTCAGTTGTCCATGTGAGAACATCCAAACCTAGAGAAAATTTTATAGGAGTTTATTTGAGCTAAACTGAGCACTTGGAACAATACCCGCCATATACTAAATACTAGAAATCTCTTTCATTGAATGAAAAGTAAAATAGAAACATATGAAAGGGGAGACCAAAAAAACCCCAGAATTATTCTGGAGGGCAGGCCCCTTGTAGTACAGGCTTCCCCCACTAGGTGAGTGTTCTAGGAAGCCATCTCTATCAGTGCACCAGCTGGTGCTGTTGTAAGAGGCTGTGTTCGGCTTCAGTAAATTTTTTTGAAGACTCTTTTGACTTGTTTGCCCATTTTATGATGGGTGATTTATGAGTGTATCTGCCCACAAAGTGCTAAGCAGTCAGCAGTTTTGTACCAAAAATGGCATGCTCTGAGAAACTTTTTTTATTTCCCAAGATGAAAAAAAGTCCTCAAAGGGAAACTTTTTTGCTGATGTGGAAGAGGTAAAACAAACAAAAAACAGCAAAAACACTAAAAGGCATCAAAATCCATGAATTCAAAACCGTTTTGAGCAGTGGAAGAAAGGTCTCAATAGGGGTATTGCATCAAATGGAGAGTACTTTGAAGATGACTGAAATCTGAACATATAAGAAAAAACCCACAAGTTGTTATAAATATATGCCATTTTGGGGGGTCTCCCCTCATACTTCTTTTACATTGCAGGATATAGGACAGGTAAGTTTTAACATGGTAAATACAGATGATATACAGGAAACAAGATCATGTGCACCCTCCAGGGTGGTTATACCTCCCAGGGGTCTGGAAAAGAGGATTACTCTGGCATTTCAATGGTGTGTTAGCCTAGAAGCACAAGAACTATGGGCAGGGATTGCTTCGTTAAGGCAAAGGTAAACCTTTTACTAAGGAAGTTATAGGCCTGGGTTGTGACTACCTACTATGACCTGCCCAGTGAAGTAACTTTCGGCCACTGAGCTTATCATATTTGTTACATGGCTTATTTTCATTCACCGAGTCAATGACAGACTGCATATACAATGGTGGTCCCATAGGATCAAAAGGGAGCTGAAAAATTCTCATCGCCTAGTGATGTCACAGCCATAGTGAAGTCGCAGTACAATGCATTTTACAAATTGCCTACAGTGTTCATTCAGGGTGGTAACATGCAGGATACAGGTTTGAAGCCTAGGAGCTGCAAGGGAACAGAATTCATCACCCCAAAATATGTCTATTTGGCATAAGGATTATTTTAGGCTGGTGAATTTGAAAAAACAGCAGATGTGGGAGAAGCCCTGAAAATCAAATAGAAGTTACCCTTGGTAAGATAAAAGGGGGACTATCTTATCTCTAGAAACTCTTATCAGTGTAGAAGACTACTGAGTTAAATCTGCACAAAAACCTTACCTTGCTCCCTGTGTTTTTTCTGGTAACCTCCCCAACCCACTACATCTTTTATCTTCACCTGGAGATGTTACTTAAGGCTATAGCTTTAGTCATTTTGGCAAGTTACTCAGCTCTCCTGGGTTTCTCCCGTATTTACAGGATATAAATATTGTATGTTATACATGTTAAACTTTTGTTTGTCTTCTGTTAACCTATCTTTTATTTCAAAGATGTCTCAGCCAAGAACCAGAAGGGTAAAGGGAAAATTATTTTTCTCCCTTACAGAGCAATGGCTAAACCATACAGATGAGGGGTATAGTGGGCTATACCATCTAGATTTGTGTGAGTGAACTCTCTGGTATTCACACAACAATGAAATTGCCTGATGACATTTCTCAGAATATATCCCCTATTCATAGGCAGTGTATGACTACATACACTCGTACGCATATTACATGTTGTAATTTATTGAAATTCTAACAGTTGAATTTCAAAGTTAAATTGTTACAGAACAGACCTGGGGGTGGTGAATGATATACTAGTACTGAAAGGACCCTCCCTTTCTTTCCTGGGTCCCCCCAATCGTACTAGGTTTGCTTTGCCTGCCACCAGAGGAAAGACGTCTCTCAATGCCAGAGACTGGTGAAAGGAAAGGAATTATTTATTTTAAAGTTATACAGACTTAGAGTAATGACTTAATGTCTTCATTAAAATACTAAAGTTCTTTAGAATACCCACAAATGCACACAGTCCTTCCTTCTCCCTTTGTCCAGTCTGGGGTACCGTATCTCAGGAGAAGAAGTGGAAGTCCATGGTTCAGGCAGTCCCTCAGTTCTGGCACCATCCCTTGTGTTACTACCATGCTCTCCAGTTAATCCAAAGCCATGTGGCACCTTCTCATGGCCCACCAGCAAGTCCTTTCACTCCTCTTCTTCCAGGCAAAGTCTTTCCTGCTGCCTAAGCCATGTGGCAAAAGGGAGTACCCCAGGGTCACGTGGTCCTGACCTCTGCCAAAGTCTCTGGTCCTGCCCTGGTATGGCTGCCACACCTGGGTTTAAGTCCTCATGCCAATCTTACTCTGTAGCCCTATTTCCGACTCCTCCCATAATCAGTTACACCTGCCAGCATTCATGTATCCTTCCAGTTTTACTGTGCTGCCACAGTAAGTCTGAGTAGGTATGGCCCCATGGCATGGAGCCAATCATGTCCAAGTTCTCCTAAAGGCACTGTAACCAGAGGGAGTTGCTTCCCAATTATATCCTGGGCTGAAGTCACTCCCATCCCCGTGGCTCAAAGTCTGGCCACAGCTATTTAACATATCTATGAAACCCAGTTAAAAGCTATAGATATGTTAAATGACCATGCCAGAGGTTAGCTGCAAAGCTGTTGTTATTCAAAACAGCTCTCAATGGGCCTGCTCCATGTTTCCCATCCCCCAGCTCAGACTGGTAGGGGTAAGGACATCATATATATATTTTTCTCTAACATTTCCTGAACACCTTGAGTTCTGAACCATGTTACAAATCCCTATTTGGGCCCCCCCCCCCACCTTGGCTGCACCCTGTTATAAAATATCTAATGCTTTACAAGTAAATTTAAATAATTTTGTCAGTATTTTTGAAAGGCCTCATCTGTGAGCATTGAGGCTAATGCAGGGGAACAAAACCTGTGTTAAAAGACCAGTCTCCAGGTTTGAACATACATATTTTCTTTTATTTTTTTCTATTTCTATTTAATATATTTTATTGGTTATGCTATTACATTTGTCCCATTCCCCACTTTCATTCCCCTCTGCCCTGTACCCTCACTCACACCCACATTACCCACCCTTCGTTCATGTCCATGGGTCGTACATATAAGTACTTTGGCTTCTCCATTTCCTGTACTGTTCTTAACCTCCCCCTGTCTATTTGTACCTATAATTTATGCTGCTTATTCCCTGTACATTTTCCCCCTATTCTCCTCCCACCTCCTCCCCACTGATAACCTTCCATGTGATCTCCATTTTTGTGATTCTGTCCCTGTTCTAGTTGTTTGCTTAGTGTGTCTTTATTTTTGTTTTTTTAGATTTGCTACTTGATAGTTGTAAGTTTGTTGTCATTTTACTTTTCATAGTTTTGATCTTCTTCTTTGTCTTAGGTAAATACCTTTAACATTTCTAGTAATAAGGGCTGGGTGATGATGAACTCCTTTAACTTGACCTTATCTGAGAAGCACTTTATCTGCCCTTCCATTCTAAATAATAACTTTGCTGGATAGAGGAATCTTGGGTGTAGGTCATTGCCTTTCAGGACTTGGAATCCTTCTTTCCAGTCCCTTCTTGCCTGCAAGGTCTCTTTTGAGAAATCAGCTGACAGTCTTATGGGAACTCCTTTGTAGGTAACTATCTCCTTTTCTCCTCCTGCTTTTAAGATTCTCTCCTTATCTTTAATCTTGGGTAACTTAATTATGATGTGCCTTTGTATGTGCTTCTTTGGGTCCAACTTCTTTGGGACTCTCTGAGCTTCCTGGACTTCCTGGAAGTCTATTTCCTTTGCCAGATTAGGAAAGATTTCTTCATTATGTTTTCAAATTTTCAATTTCTTGATCTTCCTCTTCTCCTTCTGGCACCTCTATGATTCGGATGTTGGAATATTTAAAGTTTTTCCTGAGGTTTCTAAGCCTCTCCTCATTGTTTTGAATTCTTGATTCTTCATTCTATTTTGGTCGAATGTTTATTTCTTCCTTCTGGTCCACACCATTGATTTGAATCCCCATTTCCTTCACATTACTGTTGGTTTCCTGTGCATTTTCCTTTATTTCATTTTGCACAGATTTTACTCCTCCCTCTATTTTGGGACCATACTCAACCATTTCTGTGAGCATCCTGATTACCAGTGTTTTGAACTCTGCATCTGATAGGTTGGCTATCTCTTCATTGCTTAGCTGTTTGTTTGTTTGTTTTTTCTGGAGCTTTGATCCATGCTTTCATTTGGGCCATTTTTTTTTGTCTTGGTGCACCTGTTATGTAATAACAGGGGGAGCCTTAGGTATTCACCAGAGCAGGGAAACCCAGGTTGCTGCATTGTGGTGCTGTATGTGTGGGAGGGGTCTGAGAGGGAACAGTGCAGCTTGTTCCATTCTCCAGTGCTTTCAGTCACTTCCTCCACTACCCACAAGCAAATTGGGCCCTTCCAGTGCTGATTCATAGGTGGATGGATTTGTGTACATTGTGGGTCTCCCCAGTGAACTCTCCTGTGAGGCTGGGAGTTTCTCCTGCCACTTCAATCCCCATGGTTTTTTTCACTCAGAGGTTTTGAGGCTTTATTTCCCCTAGCTGGAACCCTGGGTTGCATGGTCTGTGTCACTCCTCGGTTGTTCCTCCTGGTTTATCTGCATGCAAATGTGGGACTGCCCAGTCTACCAGCTGCCACCTTGCCCACCCAGGTCCTCTAGCTGTTACCTTGCCACAAGTCCTCTCTGGCCTGGCTGCCCATCTCTACCCTTCCTACTGGTGTGGATGAATGTCTCTTCTTTAACTCTTTGATTGTTGGACTTCCATACAATTTGATTTGCTGGCAGTTCTGGCTGTTTTTTGTTTTTAAATTTGTTGTTGTCATTTTGGTTGTGCGGGGAGGCAATGTATATCCACCTATGCCTCCATCTTGGCTGGAAGTCTGAACATACAAATTTTAGAGATTTGTGTGTCTTCCTCTCTTTTCTCTTTATGCCTCAAATTCTTACCCATCTGCAGACTTATGCTTCAGATGTTTTTATAAAAGAATAAAACCCCTAAATCTACACTGATATTTACCATGAAAATGCCCTGAGAGACATAGCACAACAATTTAAATGTGCACCATGTTTTAAAACATATATATGATATATATATATATATATGCATATATAAAAATGTATATATTATATAGTCTTGTAGAGAATTTTCTGATGAGAGAGAAAGGATATAAGGGGTTCAGTAGGGAATGCAGATTGTTTTGTTTTGTTTTGTTTTTTGTGGTCAGGCACACTGTTAGAGGACAGACTGCAGCTCTGCCTCTTAAGGTTTTGAATGCTTCCTTTTAGCAGTCAGGGCTTCAATTTCCTCATCTGAAAGTTAGGATCATAATAGTAATTAAAAAGAAACAAAAACAAAAATAATAGTATTAAGTTCATAGTGGTATTTAGACTGTAAATGAGTTAATATGTGTAAAGCCCTTGGAACAATGCCTGTCATATATTAAGTAAAGTATTACCTGCTATTGTTATTCACAATTTTAGCCTAGGCCATGGAATTGAGTACAGAGTTTTATGTCACGCATTTCCCAGAATCCCCTCTCCTTTGGGAATATTTACAGTGCAGACCCTTTATTGCCAGCTCAGGTTTGCTGTTTACCCATCTGCAGTTCCTAAGGTTTGCAGCGGTATGACCAACTCACATGGTGGGTTTGTTTTGTTTTGTCCTGCAGGTACAGCCTGCAATTCTTTCTCCTAGTACTTGTGCAGCCTGATTAAATTACTGAACAGTACCAACTACAAACTTATATAACAGCATTGAGAGCATTTCCCTTAGGAATTTGCTCAGAACCATCCTAGTTGCCCAGGGAAACAAGCTGGTGATGTCACAAGGTATCACGCCTTTAGCTCTCCCTCAGGTCCCTTTGCCCAGCTTAAGGCAAGGCTCAGGTCTGTAAGCTCCGCCCAGCCTGAGTGCATTCTTGTCCTCTCCCAGGCCGGGCTGAGACTCTCACTTTCTCCCAGCAATGTCTAAACTCAGGTATGTTGGAGTCAGGACCACACACTGCTTCTTTGGTCACAGACCACTTGCTACGCTTCTTCCCTCCCAGGGTATAGAAACACTTAGGTGAATAAAGTGTCTGGGGAAGCACTGGGTAGCCCTTGGTTCTTTAGGATATAGATACAAAATTAAAACAAAACAAAATAAAACCTTGGAACTGCTCCGTGAAGGTCCAGAGATTGATTCAGATTTTATGGGGCATCAGAGACCTCAGGAGCAAGATTACAACATTCTTTCCCTTTATACTTCTCTCCTTGCCCTAAACATGCCCACAGTCTCTCCCCATCCTGGTTTACCAACCTGCTTCTCATTCTCTCAAGAGATATTGTGACTCCCTTGTTTTGCTCAAATGAAAAGGACAGAAAAGAGAATATAGTTATAACAGTATTTCATCAGTTCAGCGGCACTTCCTAAGACGGTTAGTTAACCATACACCCATCCCAGCTTAATAGGGCAAAGTGCAGCTCTGGCATGGATATCTGCCTTTATGCAAACCTGCAGATTACCTGTTATCTAAATAGGACATCTGCAAACAACCAATGATCCTGTCACCAAAGTTCTCAGGAAGGGAGCCTATAAGGGAAGAACAGATCAATCTTGTTGGAATTCTCACTCTCTGAGGCTTGTGTTTTACAGCTCTGCAGCCTGCTGTAGGATCTCAGCTCCTACCCAACAGAAGGACGCCAGGGGAAAGCTACTAAAGACATTCATAGTTCTGCTCTGGTCACAGCAAGCCATGACGAGGACTTCTACATGCATATACCACTTCCTTGTTTTGAACTGGTATGTTTTCCTCAATTATTACATCTCACAACAAGAAAAAGATAAGCAGAAATCCAAAATCTTTCAAAATGGTGGACAGTGGAAGTACTTGACATTCCTTAATCTGGTAAGTGTCCAAATGAACATCTCAGGAAGTAATTGATTTGTCTGTAATATTGGATCTTCTACACATATCACCTTTAAGTTTTATTAAATACAAAATTCCATTATTTCTATTCCTTCTTCATGGTTTTTGAGTTTTGGCTTTCTCTTTTACCTAAAAGTTTACTCTGAGAAGCCCAATTTAGAAGTTATTCATAGATACCTTTTGTGCTTGCTAATTGTTAAATGCTTTTTTGAAAAGAATCTTATTTGGGGGCTCTTCTCAGTTGATCTCAAGTGGGGGGGCTAAATCAAAGTTTTCATCATGAGACTGACTACAAATGCAGACAGGATTTTGAACTTGGCTTGGGGAAATCTGTGAGGAAGGCAGAATGGTGTATGTTGAATAGAAATGTAATTTCTTATGGAGGAATAATGCCATTTTACAGCACACAGACTAACAGATTTATCTGAGAAAAGCAAATATATTTTGCCATGTTCAGATCCCACTTCAGTTTTTTATAGGCTCACGTCTCCACCTTAAAGGACAAAATCACCCAACCAAATGGCAAATGCAGATTTTCAATGATATTTACAAACCATTCATATGACTTGATTCCTTCTTGTCTTTCTAACCCTGATGACCGCATTCTGATGAATGAAGTGTGAATAAATGGGAGAAATTTTTTTAAAAAATGTTTTGGTAACATATAAACAGATTTTTTAGAGTTAAAAGCTAAAACTGTCACATTCTTTGGAGATGCTAATTAACATTTGATATTTTTAACTAAAATTTAGAGTGCCAATATTAACATCTGATTTCAGAAGCTGGACAAAATATTCCGATCCTCTGGAATCAAACTCCTAAGCAGAGGTTGTGTGTATGGTCAGAAAAAGTGACACTCTGAAATACTAAGGGTTTGAAATTCAGAAAGTTCAAATCAAACAAGCCTGGAGGTTCTGCTTCTCATTCTCTGGTCATTTGCTGGCTTTTGATTTTGGCCTGAAAAATCTGAAGCCTGAACACAGCTTTAGTGTGCTTGAAAATATCAAGGTGATAATTTATTTCAATCATAGAATTTTATAGGTGTAAAAGAAAACAACAAAATAAAAGCTTTTGTGGAGCTATAATAATAAAATAAAAATCTCAGCTTTGTGTATTTGTTGGCTTTATGTTAAAAAATGATCAATGAAAAGAGAGCTGTGTCTGTAGCCAGAATTAATACTCTAAAACAATCTAAATTCCAGGGTCCCACCTCACACTTGTTATGGTTAAGAACAGATTTATCACCTACTCCCAGAAACCAGCTCCCTGACCTCTTAATCCTACCTCAGTTACATACCCCAGAGCTCCCACAGTTCTGAAAATGAAAAAAAATCCACGTATTTTGTCAGACTTATTATTTCTTAGTGAAATTCCCTTTTGCTTCCCTAAGTAATTATCCACTAAATCCTATGTGTTTTCTTTTGCTTGATTCATCCCATCTTCCCTAATCTTACTGTCTCTCTCATTACAGGCTCTAATTAATTTTAATTTGGATGGCCAGATCATCTCATTATCAATCCATCCATCTACCACTCCAATCCAGATTAATCTTTCCAAAGCACTGTTTTTGGTTGGGTTTGGTTTCAAACATCATAAGCCAGCTTGAGAAATGTCATCTGCTACTCTAGAAACTACAGTGACTTCCTTCTACCTTATGGGACCAATTCCAAACTACCCAGCCTTCAGGTTGCCCTCCCCCAAGGAAGGCTAGTACCTTCCCCAGGAATGCCTGTGTATTCTCCAGTGCTGGTCCCCAGGCTTCTTGCTGTAACTACTCAACCCATGTTCACACTATCCTTGAATGAAATGCCCTCCAGCTTCTCTATCACTTTGTTGTTTGCATAGATCACGTGGAATCCCATATTTTCTTTAAAATCTCTGCTGACCAACTCCAGCTCCAATTTGGTTTTCCTTTCCCTAAGTTTTTACAGCATCTCTCAGTGTCTCCTTATTTATATGTAGTATTGTTTTCTAATTTCCGCCCACATGTGAGTCTTAATATTCCAATCAGAATGTAAATGGCTCCAAAAAACAGGAATTTGTCCCTTAGGTCCTTGCCAGTCCCAACGGTCTACGATTCTAAGTTGCATTTGTACAATTGCTGGCACCGAGTACCCTCATAATAAACACTGGGTAACTTGGTATGTTGGCTGAACTCGACCTTAGCTTTTTCTGCATTCCTGGGCAATTAGCCTCTTGTGACATCTCCTCACCCTTGAAATGAGCAGAGAGGGGCTTACCTGTGGTTGTTTCCTTTCTGAGCTCTGTTAGGTGTCATTTGGAGAGTGTAATAATGCAAAGTTTCTCAGTTGGTAAACATGGATTGAGTGTATTTCAGAGGATTAATTTAAGAATAGATTTCAAATACGTTACTTAAGGTAAAATGTTGGGCCTTAAAATTTTTAGTTCTTAAGATCTCATGCTGATTAATGGTTATGTTTTCTAATGATTAATTAGTTGACGGTTGTGCCTATAAAGTTATAGAGGTCTCATAACTTCCTATAACATTTTAAATTTTATTTATGTAATCTTGTTGAAGTCTGTACCTGATCCTGCTTTCCAGGAAATTTACACCCCTCCCCTTTAAACAGCTTTACTTGCTAGTTTACTGAATATCAGTTATCTCCCCTTTTAAGAGCAAGTCCACCTTAGTGGAAGTCAGCATTCTGAGTGGGCCTCATTCCTCCTGAAGTTATCCCAGAAGATTCAAAGGGAAGAAGCATAGGACTGGTACCAGGGGGTGGGGTGGGTTGGGATGAGGTGTGAGGGGGTGTCACTGAGAAG
This sequence comes from Tonatia bakeri, assembly GCA_004024845.1. Taxonomy (NCBI): domain Eukaryota; kingdom Metazoa; phylum Chordata; class Mammalia; order Chiroptera; family Phyllostomidae; genus Tonatia; species Tonatia bakeri. Next base: position 75,181 of record PVIA01006950.1, on the reverse strand, counting down.
TGGTCATGGTGACCAATTTATGCCTAATGCCTAAGGGAGAGGTGGTATCACCTAGAGGTTACAAGCAGAGATTTTGGGTCATGAGCTCTCTGGGATGGTACTTTAGCTTCACCACCTACTGGCTCTGTGACCTAGAGCTAGGTATTTCTTTGTGCCTTCCATTTCTAAATCTATCAAACAGGAATGAAAATAGTTCATCCCTGGCTGGTATGTTTCAGCAGATTGGACACTGGCCTGCAAACCAAAGGGTCCTGGGTTTGATTTCCTGTCAGGATCTATGTTTCTCTCCCTCACTTTCTCCCTCCCTTCCCCTTTCTCTAAAAATAAATAAATACAGTCTTTAAAAAAATGAGTTCATAACCACACAGTGACCATGAGGGATAAATAACTTGGCCTGTGGGAAGCACTCAGAATGGCCCAGGGGTGTCCAACCCCTGCAGGCTGCATGCAGCCCAGGGTGGCTATGAATGCAGCCCAACACAAAATTGTAAGTTTTCTTAAAACAGCATGAGATTTTTTGTGGTTACGTGTCACAATGTATTTAATACGTGGCCCAAGACAACTCTTCTTCCAGTGTGGCCCAGGGATACCAAAAGGTTGAATGCCCCTGAAGCTGTAGATGAGAGAAAGGGAAGATGGGAAGGGGTGGTGAGCTTCTACTCATCTTATCTTTGGGTAGCAGTGGTACAGAGGAGAGGGTAATTTAGCTGAGCGTGGGTCTCCTCACTGAGCACCATGGTTGGTGGGTCATGTTTCCAGGCAAGGGCCCTCCACCCTCCTCATTGCTTACTACCTCCCTCTTCAGGAAATAGGCTCTGGCTTCCCATGGAATCCCTGCTTTCCCTTCAGTAGCTGCCCAGGTGGATGCCCTCAGTATTGGGACAATCCTGGAGGTAGAGTTTGCAGGCTCAGACAGACAGCAATGAGTGGTGCTAAATGGGAAAGCCCCCAGAGCTGGGTGTGGAGGCAAGGCAGTATTGTGGACATGTTAACTCAGAATTCCCATGCCTCAGTCTTCCACCAGTGCCCTGTTTCAGTGACTGTCTCTAACCCCAGGGAAGGCAAGCTGGGGACAGGGGTCACAGAATTCATAGAAATCACAGAATTCAGTTTTCTGGGTTTTCCTCTTTTAAGAAATAATTGTCCTTCTGAAATGTTGTTAGGGATGATGCCACATAACTGGACTCTTCAGGAGAGACTCTGAGCGGGCCCCTCCCCACTCCCCCAACCACCTCACCTTACCAACAGAGGCATGACTTTCCCTCCCTTCTTCATTAATTTGCCCAAATCTCAGGCAGCTCTGACTTCATTATTCTCAAGCTCTCAGGGTGATTACAGTGACTTCATCACATAGGTCCTCAGGGATGGCAAAGCAGAGCCTGGGGAAGAGAGAACTTTGAGGAAGCTCCATTGGTCTGAACTCCAAGGCAGCCCATGAAGAGTGAGAAGATAGGAATTCATTTTGTTACAGAACCCAGTTCAATACTGGAGCCAACCTTTAATGTCCATCATCAGGTTAATGTATTAATCCATGGAACTCTTAAACACAACAGAGTCAGATATACATTTAATTGTCTATTTTACAAAAATACTTAAGGTCACTGTTTTAGCTCTCAGAAAGCTAAAGGGATGAGGGCTGATAGAAGAGAATAGTCACCACCAACATCCAAAATAAAATAGCTATAATTTAATGAGAGCATTTTGGTAGGTTCTTTACACACAGTGTACAGATTGAAGGTTTAGCTTCAGGAGTCAGACTCCCTGGGTGTGAATGCTAGCTCTGCCTTTCATTTGCTGTGGGATCTTGAGTGAGTCACTTAACTTCTCTGTTCCTCAGTTTCCTCATACATAGTAGATACTATGAGGTGGCGCTCAGATTCCCCACCCCCCCACCCCCGCCCTAGGCATTGAGGTACTGATCATTCCACTCTTGGAAGAAGTATTATCAGGTGATGACTCACAGCCAAGAATCTGTCACAGAAATTGGCTCAGCAGAAGGGAGCTGCCTAGACCAAGGCTAAGGGACCTACTTGGGGTTGCTGTATCCAATGACTGGTCGACTTCGGGTACAAAGTCCAGGCTCCAGGAGAACACTGAAGGACCCATTCAGCTCCAGGGCTCCTTCAGGGGTCAGCTGATTCCATGCAGCTGCACTGCCTTTTAGCTCAGTTCTGTTTCCTACTTCCTTCCCTTACTCTTACAGATGATACAAGAGCACTGTCAATGAACACTCTGCAAGCAGACCTTAGAGTCTCAGATTCTGTTTCCCAAGGAACCTGGCCTACATAATGTAAAATAATAAACTTACAGAAAAGGTTGCTCCTCCTCCTCTGCCTCTCTTTTCTTCCTACTAAAAGCCTATTAATATAGAGCCTTCCCTGGCCTGTATTTTATCTAATACAATTTCTAGTGGCCCATAGGCACTCTGTGAATGTTGATTGCATGAGTAAATGGCCAGAACATGGTTCTAACTAGTATTAGAACCATTAGGCCACTTTCTATGGACTTTAGACAGCCTACCTATGTCCATTCCACTACTACACTGACACCTGTGGTCATATAAGCACAACTGTGGCCAAGCGTGCTTATAATTCTTCTTTCCAACCCGACCCTCAACATTCTTGTTTTCTTTTCTTTTTTTCTCATCATTCCAGCTTGTGATTTTTATATTATTTCTTCCCTTATGTGCTTTTTTTCATCCTTTATCTCAATTTCTTACTTAGGCTAAATGCATCATGATGATTGAAATAATATATACATATCCTACAGATAAATATATTTGGCAAAGTCTTCCTCTACCTGCTCCACATGCCACCACCCTAACCCCACAGTTATATAAAATACTCATCACAATTAGTCCCCATTTGTTGTTTTATTCTGAAACAGTCTCTCACTGCAAGTACAAGTATTGCATCATTTGCAAGGCGAGATAAAAGAAAGTCCCGGCCTGTCCAAGTCAGGCACAGAGTGCTGAGCTGGGCATTGGATTACATGACTCATCTAAAAAGAGTTGTAATGTCTTGCTCAGAAAACTTGTGGAATCTCCCTCTCTGGAATTATTTTTTAAACAGGAAAAAATTTCTCATTTCTTGCAATAGTTTAAAAGGGTTCTGGCTTAAAGGCAAAGACATAAACTTGATGACTTAGAAAGACTGTTTCAGTGATTTCAAGATTTTTGTGAATTTCATGGAGACATGTGAATATAAAAACTGAATATCCTTTAGCTATGGTTTCTTAAATTGCACTAGTTATACAAATGGAAGTTCAGCTCTCCCAGGTAGTAAGTTTATCAGCTAGCTACTAAAATGGAAGACATCTAACAAACTTAGGACAGCAGCACTTCAGAAAAAGGCACAAAAGAACAAACAGAATTAGGAAGGGACTGGTAGAAAAAATAAATCAGAGAGCAGCAGCTCTGAAGTAAGTCTTGATCAAGATACCATTAGCTCTGCTTTCCTGGGCAGCCCAAGCAGTTGAAAAATGTAAACAGCAGTATTGTTGTTAAAAGAAAGCCAGTTTTTGCTATCTTATTTTAATGCTGCTGTGTTATTCTCCTCAGGCTATCATAATATAGCACCACAGACTGGTGGCTTAAACAGCAGAAATTTACTATTTCTCTGGTTTTCCATAGGCTAAAAGTCCAAGATCAAGGTACTGGCAGGGTTGGTTTCTCCTGAGGTCTCTCCCCTTGGCTTGCAGATAGCCACCTTCTTCTTGCGTTTTCACATGGTCTTCCTGCTATGTGTCTGTGTCCTGATGTCTTTTAAAGAAACAGTCATAATTTAATCACCTCTTTAAAGACCTTGTATCCAAATACAGTCACATTCTGAGGTACTAGGGGTTATTCAACACATCAGTTTTGAGGCAGGGGACACAATTTACCCTAACCACTATCATTTTCTCCCTTCACTGTTCTTTCTGTGCATGTTTTACAAAACATTCCATTGTATTTTCCTTAGAGAAAGAGCAGTCCATTGTGCAGTTCAGTGAGCTCATTCGAACCTGTCCCTAAGGTCCCCAGAAACCTCCTCACTGAGTAAGGTCACAACACCTCCTCTCCTTACCCTCCAGCTTTGCTCCAGTGTGGTTCCTCTGTGTCCTAGTTCCTGTCTCTTTATTTCTCTTGGCTACACCCTAGCTCTCTGCTCCTGGGCTGCTATGTGGAGGCACCGTAAATGTTCCTTGTTGATACAGATGATGGTACGTGAATGTGGATTAAGATCAATGGGGACAAGGCTGCCTCTCACATGCACAGTTGGTATCTTTACTCTGTGGCATATGCCTGTGAAATAATGTGTGAGCTGAGGGTGGAGGGGGAGGAGTCATTGGCAAGTTTGTGGTGTGAAACAAATTTTTATTGGTGAATGAGAGCCGTGGAAGCTCTGAGTAATGTGTTCTTTTCCTTAATCCAATTTCCACATTCTGTGACTGGGAAAGGCAAGAGCAAGTCAGGATGAGCTTGACTCATGATGACCCTAGGAGGCTTTTGCTAAGAAAAGTGGTCACATGTACTTCACATGCTGGGTGGAGGCAGACTCTCCCCAAATGGGGAAAACCTGGCAGACACTCTGCTCAGTATGTGATTAATTGCTGTGTTGATAGAATAGTGCAGGCCTCCTCACCGGGAGCCCAGGCCCCATGCCTGCCTTTGCTTAGTAAAGTAGTTGCCTGCTGTGGGTTGAATAGCTGGAAGTGAAACTTGGTGGGGGTGGGGGGTGGTGTGGAGGGACTTCTAACACTCCTGTGCAGAAGACTGTATTTCAAATTCTACAGCCCTAGGGGCCAAATGTTCAAAAGTAGATGACAAATATTAGGATGGCAACCTCTTCGTGACATTTAAAATTGCGGCCCACCCCTCCCTGAAATGCCCCTTCTTGCTTGAAGCTTCTCCTTCAAGGAGTTTCCTGTACATCCCTGGTTTTCTACCATCTGACCAGTCTTTGCTGTTTTGCTGGCCCTTTACCCCCTCCTGTTCCTTAGATGAGGGCATTCCTCAGCATTCATTTCCCATGTCTCTCTTCTCTTCTCTCTTCTCCGTCCTCTCTCCAGCACTCTCATCCCACCAGGGCGATTCAACTCCCTCGATCTCCACAACCCCACCCCACTGAGAAGGCCAGGTCTGATTTTCCAAATGGAAGTTCCTCTAGGCAAGTGGTTCTCAACCTCAGCTGCCCTGATTAGAGTCACCTGGGACAATGTTTTTTTAGTCTTGAAGCCCAGGCCAAACCCCCAGACCCATTCAATTAGAATCTCTGGGTGAGTGGAAATTAGGCATCAGTATTTTTTGGAGTCATTTTTAAGTCTCCTTCTTGAAGATTATTTTCTCTTTTCTGATCTCCCACAATTCTTTATCTGAACTGTTCTTAGAAACATGATACCTTTTTTTTTTTTTTAAGTCTGACTCAAGAACCAGTGTCTGGGTCTCAAATCTTAGCGTTGACATTTACTAACTATGAGACTTTAGGGAAGTTTGTTCATCTGACTATGCTTCAGTTTTCTCATCTGTAAAAAGGGTTAAGAGAAGAAATAATAATAGGACTTAGCTCAAAAGGTTGTTATTAGAAATTAAAAGCCTAGATCAGTACCTGGCACTTAAAAAAAGAGATAATTAGAGGCTAGCTCTTATATCTTTAACTAGTCAGTAGAATTTATGTTTAATCCAATGTTCTGGAACTCTAGCATATATAAAGATCACCTGAAATCACCTGGAGAGTATTAAAAAAAATTCTTGCCTTGGCCAGGTGATTCAGTTGATTGGAGCATCATCCTGTACACCAAAAGGGTGTGGGTTCAATTCTTGGCCAGGGCACATACCTAGGTTGTGGGTTTGATCTCTGGTTGGGGCACATATAGGAAGCAACAGAATTAAAACAAAATCCTGCATTTTGTTTTTATTTTTTAGAGAGGGGAAGGGAAGGAGGAAGAGGAGAGAAACATCGATTGGGGGTTCCAGGCCCACAAGCTAGGCATATGTCCAGAACAGGAATCGAACCAGCAACCTTTTGCTTTACATGTTGATGCCCAACCAACTGAGCCACACTGGTCAAGGCAAAAATTCCTACCTTCCCAGGAAGCTTTCAGGTGATGCTGGTGCTCCTGGTATGAGGACCTACCTGTGAGTTTCCTGACCTAATCCACCCCTGTACCATCTCCTGCCCATACCTTCAGCCCAAGGAGTCTCAGTAGGCCAACTCTGTGAGACCTTTCCTATGTTCAGACCTCAGAGGTCATTCTCCAATAGCCAACTTGATCCATCAAGCTCCCTAGGTTCCAAAACTTGCCTGACTTATACTGTCAGAGCAGAGTCCTGATTCTTTTGTACCAATCCAGAGGTTTGAAGGAATAAATGGATTATGATGCAAGCATAATTCAAAAACAACCCCAACTCTGGATTAGAAGTCACAGGTTTGTGCAAAACATCAAGAACGGGCAACGCTTGCTTTATGTGATCTTACTTCTTTGAAAAAGGCCCTCTTCTCCCTTATATGACCTCAGAGTATTTAGTGACTGACCGGAGCCCGTAGCTTGCTGTGTCCCTGTGGATTCAAATCCCTCTCTCAGACAGTTTTTCTCTGTGAGGCCTTCAGGTGCCCTCTTTTAATGAAGGAAGAACCTGGTTTCTCCCTCAGATAAGCAGATGCCATTTGGTGCATCTCCCTCAGGAGAGCACACAGCTCCTTCATTGTGCTCTTGACCCTGATTCTGGCTCCTCTAATTAGATGACAGCACCAGGCATTTTTCTTTCTAGGAAGAACATATCCACCATTGTGTCGGGCCCTCTGCCCCTGTGCTGTTTACTCAGTTTGTCCCACCTCTGAGCAACCAAGATATCTAGCTCATTACATTCTGCTTTTAAGCTGACTCTTTTTTTTTCCATTTTAGCTGGAGTCCATTACACTAAATACTGTACACATTATTATCCCCTAAATGACTTTACTCAATCAGTTTTAGCAGCAAGGTCAAGGCCCAGTGAGCTGGAAGACAAGCCCTCAAATTGGCTTTCAACCAAAACAGCCAACAAACCCCCTCCTTCTTAAATCAACATATCTCCCAGAGGGATAGAGCTTTGCGTCAGTGAAGAATGTATTAATTAAAGCAAATGAAAATGCCCTCATTTGTTGTAATGAATTTAGTTCTTGCAGGCCATTTTCTATGGAGTCGCTTGCCTGGAAGATACACTGAAAAGAATGAAAGGGAAAAAAGACATTAAGTTCATAACTGCCTTCAGGGACCTGCTTTTCACCACACTGGCCTTTCCTGTATCCACAGTGAGTTGCAAAGATGTATATGCAATATGATACACATGTACATGTGGATGAACTCATCTCCTGAGTGGTGAGGCTGCTTGGGAGTCCATTATTGTAGACCAGAACAACTGTATTTGCATAAATGTCCTGAGGACTACATCACATTGCCCAGCATTTTCAGGAAATAGAGCACATTACCGACAGACTTAGCATTAGCTTTTGTGTCTTTGTGAACTTTTGACACAAGATCCATATTGCTGTCTAATAAAGAAGTTTAAAGGACCATTCTTAATCAAAATACAATTGAGTTAACCTTGGTTTCAGCAGAGCAATGGAGATGGAGAGTGCTAGAGAGAAAGACAACTAATTTTCCTTTTTATACATCTTGTTTCACTTGCTACAGTAAGTATATGTTACTTCTGCAAGAAGAAACCGCAAAAAAAAAAAAGATATGAGAAACTTAAAGTTGGCACATGAAAAAGACAATTGAGGAGAGAGACAGACAATCTTTCTGAAATACCAATTGGGGGGCACAAAAAGGGGGCCTCATTCGATTTGTTGAATGAATTGACATTGGAAAGAAGCAAGACATATGCAAGGGAGAGTAAGCTTGTTTGCTGACACTGTCCACGTTTCTATGACATGCTTAAATTTTCATTCATTAGAATGGAAACAAACCGAGATCAAGCATGCCAGCTGCCCAGCTGGGCCTATAATTAGACATGACTACCTCCTTCCACCTGTCATTGTCCTACTTCTTATAGTGTTGAGACTCGAAACTTAAATGCAAAACGAAACTCTCAGATAACAGAGCAAGTACTGGTGTTCCAGTTTCGCTTTGCAAGACACCTCTTCTTCAGCCCCGTAAATCTAAAGGCCAAGTTTTTTATAACAATGGAATTACTCATTTTTTTTAAAGCCTACAAATCCAGCCTTTGGAATTTAAGAAGATTGGAAGATTAATGGTTTCTTTTTTTCCATCTCTAAATTGACTTTGATATAGAGGACAGATACTTTGAAAAGATAGCCAAGGGATATAAGAGGATGAGGATCAACCTAAACCTCTGAGCAATGGAGAGATTCAACTCTGTTAACTAGCTTGTGAGTGGTCCTGGGAGTTTGTTGCTCCTCTCTCCCAGCCGTCCCACCTCCCCTTGCCATGTCTATGGAGAGGGTGGGCAAGGAAAGTGTAAGACTCAAGGCATTCCAAAAGGCTGCTCTCAGCACTCCTGGTGAAAATGTAAAGAAGAGAGAAGTCATTGGTTAAAATGAAACGTCTTAATGGTCTGCAAACCCTGTTCATCTGTATCCTCACTGCCTGCCCCAATGACAAATAATTGATCCCTAACTCTCCAGATTCCTTAGGGTATGAATTTTTTCTTTATTTTACATTTTTATAATGTCTCTAAAACTGTGATCTATTTTTTGCTATGTTTTCCTTTTATCTTAGACAGCTATGATTGAAAACAAACCTAATGCTATTTTTGTGATTTATTTTCCAGTTTGTATTTTTGTCATTCTGGATCCTCTTTCTCTATGATCGAGAACTTGTTTACCCTAAGCAACTAGATGGTATCTTTCCAGTGTGGATGAATCATGCAATGGTGAGTGAGGGAAAAATTTAGTGCCTATAGAAAGGCAATAACCTCTGAACTGAACTCTAAAGTGCCTTATTTATGTTTCCTAACTTTTCCTGAACCCCCAACATCCTGTTCACTCTTCCCTCTGCATCCTGTCACTATTTATTTAACGAGTTCATTGAGGATATAGAATGAATAAAAACTAGTACTGTAATTACAGTCACTGAGAGCACAGGGGATGACCAGGCAAGACCCTGCCAAGTTGCTCATGAAGTCATTGAAAAGACATGCAACCATAAGGGCAGGCGACCTCTTGGCAGCTGCAGTAGTGACAGAGAAATGACTTCAGCAAATAACATGTAATGAAAATTCTGGTCTAGAGATGGAATTAAGCAAGCTTAAAAAAAAGTCCACCCCAACATCTAAAGAACATCTCAGAGCGCAGCAGCAGCTTCTTCGCTGACATGGGATTATTCATTGCAAATGGAATGATTATTTACATATTCTATGAACACATTCTTGTTTTTTTATTCATGCACTTTTTTAAATCCTCACCTAAGGATGTATTTATTGATTTTAGAGAAAGAGGAATGCTGGGAGGGAGGGAAAGTGAGAGAGAGAGAGAGAGAGAGAAACATCGATATGAGAAAGAAATATCTATCAGTTTCTTCCCATGCGCACCCTGGCCTGGGACCAAACCAACAATCTTTCTGAAATACCCATTGTATTGCACCCTGCTATGCACCCTGACTAGGCATCATACCTACAACTTTTTGGTGTACAGAAACGGTGCTCCAACCAGCTAAACTGCAACATCCAGGGCCATGCACTTATTTTTAAAGGGCTAAATAGTGAATACAACCTGTTGTGAAATATTGAGGTTACTAGCACCTGAATACCAGTAATAGTCACCTGGACAAGCAGCATGGCGGCAAGGCTGTCCAGGTCTTGGATGAAAGACGGGCCTGAGTCATGGGCACTATCTGTGTGAAGAAATCATTCAGCGTCCTAGCTTTGCTGTTTCACACTAACAGATGTATTTCCACATTAGTCAGGAATTCAGAGTGATGTTTCAGAGTGTGTGAAGCAAATGACATTTAAAAACCAGGGGAATCACAAGGCAGTAGCATTGTCAAGGCTCCTCGAAATCACAGCCTTTATTTGACCATTCTGTTGTCTCAAAATTCACATGATTACCAATCAGGAAAAGTAGCTCAGTCCACTGACTCTGCCCCTCCAACGTGCTTTATCCCTCAGTAAAAATGTACTTTCAGTTTAAATATGTTCTCAGTGAGATTACTGATGACTAAGATATCCAAGTTCTAGTCTAATTCAGAGTTCAGCACCAAAAACTACATGTTCAATGAGTCTTACCTCACAGAGAGCTCCTCCTACCACCGTCTTTTTGTCTGATCACCTCTTCCAAGGAAGGTCTGCCTACATTTCTAATTCCCATTAGTATTAATCTGAGACAACTATTAAGGGACATTCCTGCTTTTTCATGGTACTCTAGTGAGTACATTCCTCAAATTTGGGCTCATTTAACTCACACGTCATTTAGATAACTATAATCCTGATTTATACAAATTAGAAAAGAAAGCTCAGAGAAGTTAAGTGATTTTCCTGGGGCCACAGAGTTAATAGGTGGGACACTAGGATTCAAATCCAAGGCTGATTCTGCACTCCCTTGTTCTTTGCTATAGTAAATGCAGGACTGTAGTCTGATCTTGTCTTATAATTCACAACGCAATCAAAAGACTGGTTGGTTAACGTGACAAAGTGAGAATTCTCACTTAAAACATCCAGAATCCCCATCTGTATGTTAATAAGCTAAAACATGACTTAAGGAAATTAAGTGATTTGGGGCAACTGACTGAGCTAGATGTTACTTAAAAAAAAAGAAAGGCAGAATCTTTCATTTGTATCTTTTATTTGGGGCTGACCACCTACATCACACCTTTTCCAGGCTTTGAGAGCTCATCTAGTAGTTTTCCTGCAATTATTGCAAGTTTCCTAGCTCTTTATGGTTCCATTTTCCAGGTGGAAGTAAGATTAGATTTCTTCCAAATACTTGTTTTGGTGATGCCCAGCATCTGTGATCTTGCTAAACAGCCACATAGATTTTTCGTAATTGTGAAACAAGATAGCTGTGCAAGGTACATCAGATCCAAGAACAAAGACAATATTATACAACAGAGATCCTAAAATGTTTTTGTGCCTTCACAATCTGGGTTCTTTGTCTGTTCCTAGTCCCTTGGTCAATCAAGTAACCTGAATCTCTTTGAGAGAAGCAACTAGGGTCAAAAGAGGTGGGACAATGGTGACAAAGAGAAAAGAGGAGGTGGCAACCTGTCTTCAGTCAGACATTGACTCCGATTCTGTTTGTTTACATGGACAAAATCCCAACAGAGCCATTTCTAGGGGAAAATGTTGGCATCAGCAAGGCCAGCTTTGTGGTCTTCTCCAGACTTTCATGCTTCCTGTTAGTATTTGCTTCAAGTCCAGTGTCCTCGTGACTGCATCTCATCCCTGTCTCCAGATTGTGTCCCTTATGCTGGACATTTTCTGTCCTCACTATTAAATTCTTCTGGCCTATTGTGTCAAGGAATGCTTTCTGCTAATTTCTTAAATACTGGTATAAAGAAATATGGAAATAGCTGTTCCTGGGCCAATTTGTTAACACATTCTACATTTAACACTGTCCTTCTATGACAGCCCAAAGGAATGACTACCCAGAAACCACCACTGTGGCAGCCAGAGTGATGATGGGCAGTCAGACCAGACATCTGGTAGTAGTTGCCTACACATGCTTGGGGCTGGCCCTGCTCTTACAGAGGATTGCTTTCTGTACTTCTCCTTTTCTCTTCCACAATATAAGAATTATTGGCTACATATTCAGTGTTGTAATTTCCTGAAGTTTCCTCCATTTCACAGAAGAGTTATATTTGCTATTTTGTGTTTAGCTTTGAAATATCTTACCTGTTGCCATTTGTGATGATGCCCTGGGCTTTATGAGTAGTATTTGTCATATTAAGAAACACCATTCTCCCCCTTGACAGAATGCAGTTCTAAAACTTTCATGATTTGTTAAGTCTTTGGAATCCTTCCAGTGCAAGCCTTCTAGCTCACTGGAGATTTGTCATTGCAGTAGGACAATTCAAAGCCTATTTTCATCTGCGTGGACATTGTTCTACCTTTGTTTTATATTCAAACCAAATAGTAACATAGTCAGCTGCCTTCACTGGTGGCCTAACACTCCCATTGAGCTGGCTACCATATTTCAAGTTGGTCAACCTGACATGTTTTACTGCTAAGCAGTTCTCCAGTCTTCATGAAAGAAGGGAAAGCACAGCAAAGTATTCTCCAGGTTTGCTAGGAAAAATTAGCTCCTCAGGTTTTATCTAAATGACTACTAAAGATAGAATCAGTGCAGATGATTTAAATAGCAGGAAGAGGACTCAGTAACTGAGGAAACTATCAGATGGTAACCAGAAGGGAGCTGGGGAACTTATTTCTCAGAAAATCAACCTAAATTGTTCAGGTTTTCCCAAAGGAGGGGTAAAATAGATCAGAGAACTCCCTCAAACCCTCTCTACATTTGAAAATAATACATGATAATTGAGAATGTAATACAACTACTTTGTAAACTATCAAAGACTGCATAAATATGTCATTATGATGTAAAACTCTCAATCCATGAGCAGAGTTTTAGAACTAAAAAAACTTCATTGATATTAATGGAGGACTACAGACAATCTGCTCTTAAGAGCCAAGCCTTACTTTGGCTCTATAAATTGGAAAAATAAACCAAATACAGCTACTTTGCTATTCAATGTGTTGTCTTTATCACTGGAAGAAATAATTATTAAGTACCTACTGTGTGTATAGCACCATGATTGATATTCGATAAGCGTTTTGACTTCTAGCACCCTAAATCTGGGTGAACCTAGTATATACACACAACACTGAAGCAGTAAGATAACAGTTGATACTAATACAAGGCACTGGTATAGGTGGTGGTATGCAGCAGTGTGTGATTACTGCCAAATGAAGGACGTGGACAGGAAGGTTTCATGCCCCTTGTGTTCTGGCCTGGATGTGACCAACTTGTGGGTCACGACTGAACACCGTGAAAGGCCTTTGACCTCTCTCCAGGATGTAGTGGGGCATCAAAATGACAAGGGAGTAAACTCTAACCCTTCCTGTTTCTTTCTCACTCATAGCATGCAAGATACTGTCTATCATTAAATTCAGACCCATCTTGGATTTTTCTCTCTCACCTTGATGTGAAACTGTTGGGCAGCTACATAGAGTTAGGTGAGTCCTGATGAGTAAAGAAGGCCGACTGCAGGCATGTCAGTGCTAACTGGCCGCCTTTTGTCCACCAGCATTACAAAGCCCTTCTGTACACCTTCCTGGTTTTTCAATCCAGCCCTTCTTCTAGACAGAGGAGACCCACAGTTGAGATACCTCTGAATAGCTCAGTTGTTTTCAATCTTCAGAGAATAGACCCCTCTGTGAACCTAAGGAAATCTATGGTCCATTTCCCAAAGAAACACAAATACCCATACATTTTGTTCATTATTTTAGGTTTATGGACCCTCAAAATTCCATTTATAGGATGCAGATTAAGATCTGGCATAACTGAGCATGTACTTGAAAAGAGAACTCCCAAATGATTGCTAATTCTGAGTTCATATCAAAAAGACAAAATCAAGAACACTCATTTTTCAAAGTCATTATTATATGTTCAGTGATGTTTTCATTTCCATGGGGTGATAAGAGAAGCATGATACATAGTTCCTAACCTCAAAAAGCTTAAATTACAAAATTATATATCTAAGTATATATATGTATATAGCCCCCAACACAAATGACCTTTTAACTTGTTAAAGGCAGAGGCTATGTTCTGCAGAATCTTCAGGAGAACATTTGGACAGTTAAAAAGCAAAAACAACACCCCTTGTATTAATCCCCTGAAAGTCCATGTCTAAAAAGAAAGAGGAACCTGGTCAGGGTCCCCATGGGGGACTCTACCTGCCATCCACTTCTGTTTTCCCATGACATTAACCATGAACCAGAGTGTGTTCTGCTGATACAACACCCCAGCCCATATCACTAATAGGATGGTAAGTGAGATGCTTTGGAGGATGCTTAAAGCATGGTCCAAAGTTAATGGAAACCATGCAGCTCTCGTACAGTGAGGTGGCTAGAAAGTAAACCCCCACATAGTATCTTTGTAAGCCACACCTTTATTGACACAATTTTTTATAAAGTATTGTCTTGCCATAGGCAATCTGCTTATTATATATATATATATATATATATATATATACACGCACACACACACACACATACACATACACATATGTATATATATTTTTTTCATATAATATCTATTTATAGAGTGCTAACTATACCAGACTGTCTTCTAGAAGCTGAGGATGCAGAAATAAACATGACCCTTTCCTCCAATCTGTCTTTGTGCAGGACACATACATTCTGTTGAGGAAGATAAATATGTAAACAATAAACAAATAATAAAATGTGAAGGTGTTTACAGGTAGTAAGTTTAATAGGGTGCAGGGCAGTCAGGGAATCCCTCTATGATGAACTAATATTTAAACAGAAATTTGGATAATGTGAAGGAGGTACCACAGGAAGTTCTGGCAGAAGAAGGGCTCAGCCAGACAGAACAACAAGGACAAAGACCCTGAGAGGGAATGCCAGCATCTTTAGGAAATAGCAGAAAGGCCAGTGTGGCTGGTTCAGGCTGAGCAGAATAAAGAGAAGAACTACAACTGTAGCCGGGGTTTGAATTATGCCTCACAGGATTTATAAGGAATTAGGATTTTATCCTGACTATGAATGGGGAAGAGCATTTTTCAGGGAGGCCTTATCTTGTGGGGGAGCACTTCCAATGTTTAAACTACATAAACTATATAAAGTCTGAGAAATAGGCCTTAGCTGTCCCTTCCCAACACATTACATATAATATATACAAAATAGTGCTTAGGGCTATATAAATTCCTATTCAATTTCATTATCTATCTACCTATCTATCTAACTATCTATCATCTATCTATTTATCTATCACCTAATCTACATTGCAGTTTATTATTTATTTTGCTTGCATTTCAAAAGCATCACATTCACTACACACTGAGGCGGCACAGTGGAGGTGTGGTGGGGAAGCAAGGAGTGAAAGCCAGTGAGGAGGTTCTTGCAAAGTGCAGGAGGAGATGAAGGTTGTTTGGGGTAGTGGCTTGGCAGTGGCATCGATAGGATTTTTAGCTTAAGATACAGAGAAGGAGTAAGGATAGAGATGCTAGGAGAGGCCAAAGGCTTGTATAGACGGAAATTGATTCCCAGGTGCCTGAGACAACAAAATCTAGGGAGGTGGGCATATAAGCCTAGGGGAGAGAGAGTTCTGGGCTGGTGAGATAAATTTGGTTGTCTTCATCATAAGGATGGTTTTTAAAATCAAGTAAGATCACCTAGGGAGTAAGAATGGTTAGAAACTATATCTCAGGACTTGGCCTTAGAACTTCTAGTACTTGGGAGGAAAAGCAGGAGAATTCAGCAAAGATTTAGAAAGAGGTACCAATGAGTTAGGAGAAAATCCAGTGCAGTTTAGTCTCCTGAAAGTCAAGTATAAAAATGTTTCAAGAAAGAGGAAGTATTTTATGTGAAAAGCTGCTGAGAGGTTAGGTAGGGGTGGCATTGTAAAATGACTTGAGTTGAGATTTTTCCATTGGACTTAGCACTATTGAGCTTTCTGGTATGAGAGCAGTTTAATAGAGTGGTGGGGAGACATAGAGCCTTAATAATGCTATATGTATTAGTTTCTTTTGCTGCTGTAACAAAGTAAAATAACCTTAATGTCTTAAAACAAGACAAATCTATTAACTTACAGTTCTGGAGGTCTACAGTCCAAAATGTGTCTTATGAGATAAAATCAGGATGTCAGCAGAGCTGCATTCCTTCTGATGACTCTATCGGAGACTTTGTTTCGTTGCCTTTTCCATCTACAGTCATCTACATTGCTTAATCCATGGCTTCTTCCTCCCAAATTTGTTGTGCCATTAAATTCTAAAACGTTCCTTGGCATTTTCTACTCTAGACCAGGTCCACATTAGAAAGAGAAAATACAACTGCCACCAATGGCCAGTAAATAGTATTGGTAAAGAACTTGTCAAGTGAGCCTGCAGGAGGTAGAGGACCGCTAGGTGAGCCAATGATAGATGCATTAATGGTGTGCCACTGGAAAGGTCCTTTTTCAGAGCACTGTTCCAAGGCTCCTGAGCAAGAATGAAAATAGAATCATTTGTAGCATAAGCATAACTACTTGGGTATTTTTCAGGTTTAATCACCTCAGTGTTATTTATGGACAATCCTCTTCGTTAAGACATGTCCTAGCCATCCCTTTGTTCATTCCATTCACTTCTTACTCTAAGGTAGGTTAGGGTCCCCAACGGCATTCACCTGGGAAATACTGAGAAGTTACATGAATGCTTAAAGCCCAGCAGTGAAATTAGAAGCTAAACTCAGATAAGGAAGCAGAATTAGCTAAGAACAATGAAGGCATCTTGCTCCTCAGGAAATTTTAAGATAAACAGAGGAGATGCTGATAATGAACTGCCAAAGGATTACCAATCCACTTAAGGTTTTATACAACTAGGAGCAAGCATTCAGAGTGCCTGCTTTCTTAATCTCTTGAGAGCAAAAACCAAAGTGGTGAAAGTATATATTCTTTTTTGGAAAATTTCAATTCAGAGAACTTTCAACATGTGCTGAAGAGTAACTAGCTTTTACAATTCCATTATCCAGTGAGTCTCTATCCACAGGCCACTTTTTAAATAGAATACCAGCAGAAAATATATCCCAGTTTCAAAATCAAGGTCAAAGGTTTTTACTGATCAAAAAAATGTGTCTTGTCTTCTAAGAATTTAGTAGGAATTTGAATAGTTGAAATCATTTGGTGCCCTTGAGGGTTTGCTAGTGGGTCTCCTCGCCTCCTGTGTGATATAATTAATCCTCACTTCCATGGCAACCTTGTGAAATACTACCAATGGGAAGAGTGACTTTACACTGGAGAATAACCAGGATGGAGAAACTCATTACAGAAGATCCTAAACCCCTCTGAATTACTGAGAGAAAAAGATTCGAATCTACATGGATAGGAAAGAGCTGATCTCAGAACAGAAGTGAAAATGCCCAAGAGCTGCCCGGTGAGTGAGTAGGTGCGAGAGCCTTCACTGTCACATTTGAATGGACACCCGCATTCTGATCAGAAGTCAGCACAGAAGAGCCCCTGGTGTGCTTCTAGTTGCTACATGACTCCACAGGCAGACATTCTGACAGCTTCGGAGTCCTGTCCTTGCCTTGAACAGGGAGCTGCTTACAGGCTTTCAACCAGCGCCCACACCTCTTTCACTGGTCTCTTTGTCTTCTCTGATGGCAGAGCAGTCTCATGCTTAATTGGGAATTCGAGATGTCCAAGCCCTCTACCTCTGACTCACCTCCAGGTCTTTGTGTTCCCTGCCACCTAGTAGACCATTTCTATAGGGCACTATTTAATCTTCTTGATGGTGACTCCACTCGCCCACAGATCACACACATGGACTTCTAACTCTTGGGTGCTTTATGTCTAGTATTTTGAATTCTAAGCCCTGCCCTTCATTCCCCTTTCCCAATCCAATGGCCATGTTCATTTACACAGAGGTACTGGCTTTGTCAACTTCTTCCTAAATCTCACCAACTCTTCCAGGCTACCACCATCCTTACTTACTAAGCAACTTTGCCCTCTCTCTTTCATGTACTTGCTAGATTCACCCATTTTCTCTAAAATTTTACACTAGAGCAAAACTAAAGCAAAGTGAGAAAAGACATACAGACAAGAAAAAGCTCTTTGTCTAGGGAGCTCGTGCATGCTGAGGTGTGTGAGACAGAAATGACTGTCAGAGTCTGTGGGAGTGTGAGTAAAAGGTTTGCTCCAAGAGGGGATCCTGTTTCTGTGCTCAGTGCTTTACACTGAGTGCCAAGTATATATGCACAGCCTTTTAACAGTGGACCGATATCTAGAAGAGCCTTGTATGTCACTAAAGAGCATCACCATTAACATAAAATCTATAGGCATGTTGCTTCATACTCCATGTATACACTCAAAGAATCAGCCATCTAATTGTGGACATTTAAAACAGAATGAAAACCTGATGCTAAATACCAGGCCTGCAATCTGGGGCAGTATGTCTGGACCATTGCTTAAAAATGCTGTTTTTTGCTGTTGTCTTAAGAACATATGATTATAACAGACAATAATGTGCTACTATTTCCCTTTCTTATCCATTTCATTCTTGACAATAAATATTCTTTTGTAGTGATGATTGGCAGAGATACTAAAATACCTAACCTATCAAATAGTATTTAATAAAAGTCTTTTGTCTACAGTCAGCTCAGGGAGTTTAGTTTAAGGCTTATATGTAGGAACAGTTTAATTAATATGCATACTTTAACTGACATATTTTAAAATACTTTGCTAACCTAATAATGTCAGAGTTAGTAGCACAAAAATATCATGAGGATCACAGGAATTGTAAGCCTCACAGAAAAGGTGCTAAAGAAGTACTTGTTGAATATTTGACAAATGAAATACTGAGTTGCATGTCCAATGGAAGTGACATTTAACCTTGGTGACTTTTTTTGAGGTGATGACTCTTAGAGCATGGTGCAGATAATGCAAGACATCTCCAGGTACAGATCATTGAGAAATGAACCATCTTTGAATCATATTCTACTTTCACAAATGTCCTTTCATATGTGTTAAGGTTTTTGGGGGGCTACAAAATTGAAAGGGGTAAATTATTAGGAAGAAAGTTGCTGGAGCTTGATTCTAAAAAGTCAGATTCAGGTGAATGGAAGCAAAATTTCTTAGCTTTTTGCCTAAATTGCAGAAATGATAATCTCAGGTGTTTTCTACAAGTTAATTTTTAATTTTATGAAAAGAATTCATTTCAGTACCAGAAAACCTCAGTTCTGGCCCCATTTCTTCCATTATCTTGCTATGTGATTTTGAAAAAGTTAATAGACCTCTCTGGGTACTGGGTTCCTTAAAATGGGTGTGTTACTTTTTAATTCTCAGAATGTTATTAGGAGCAAAGAAAATAATATGTATGCAACATATAGTGCTATCAGTGATACATAATGACCTGTGCCAAACTGCTGTCAACTTTAAATCACTATCACCCCTTCTTCATTCTCCTCTGTGTAATGCAAAGGAACCACACATGGCTCCCAGAATCCCTTTCTGCATGTGGTTCCAGATGATAGTCAGCCAATGAGAGGCATTCTCATGTGATGTGGCTGGAACAGAAGAATCCATTCTTCTCTAGTGGCAGGTGAGAATAGTTTTATGGGAAGATTCAGACACAAGGTTAGCAGTGGCTGCCGCCAAATATCTAGGAATCACTTTGTACTACAAGTTGCTGAGATCAATGGTGGCAGCTCCCAGAGACTTGAGGTTTGTAACAGCTTCTTTGCCAGCTCCCTGGAATTGCCTCCTTCCAGCAGAAGTTTCCTGACTTTTACTGCCCTACCCTTTTCAACAGGTAGCTGCCTAAGCTCTAAAATCTTCCTCCTCAGAATGTCTTAATGGACTTCTGTTCTTGATGCACTGGTGACGGATACATGACCATAAATTTCCTGCTCCTTCCAAATCATGCCCACGAACCTTAAAAAAGGAAGCAGAATTCTGAATGGCTTTGCTTCAGTCTGTAAAGTGGACCAGTAGCCTGAAACAAACACACAACCATCACAAGGCACCTACTATGTTGCTGTAAGATATTTCTAGAACTATTTTCAAATATTTGACTTATTGACAAGAAAGTACTGGAAATTCCCTCAAACTGAAAGAAAACAAGAGTATCTAACAAAGAGAGTGAGGTATAGGCAATATTTAAGGAGACAATCACTGATTGTTTCCTGGAATTTATGAAAAATTAATCCTCTGATTCAAAAGGTGCCCCCCCAAATGCTACCCAGGACAAAGGGCAGACATGTACCCACTTGTATGACACTACATACATTTATTCAAAGAGAAGATCTGAGAAGCCGCCAATCTGGGATCCAGGCTTCTGAACTGCCTCCTCTATGAGAAGATGAGTTTCCCAAAAAGAAGTCACTGTTAGACTGATAGCTGATTTTTCAATAGCAACAAAGCAACCAGGAGATGATTGAATAATAGCTTCAAAGTATTAAAGAAAAAAAACTGCCAACCTATTTACTCCCTGAAAGTATATGAACATATTTTCAGATGCACAAAAACAGACTGTATCACCCACAGACCCTCAGTCATGGGAAATGCTAAAGGACGTACTTCAAAAAGATCTCACAAGGGAGGGCCAAGATATCAAAAGCAGTGGCAAGTAACCATAAGTAACTTATGGTTACTTACAAAAGGAATGCATTAAAATACTGAACATAAATGGAGTGTATGAAATTAAAGCATTCTAAAGTCTCCTTGGATTGCTGGTGGGGAGATGTTAGGGATAATGACATATTAGCCATTATCAATTAAATAAACATGTTATAATGTCTAAAATAACCACATAGAAATGGAGTGCACTGCTTCTACATTAGTAGAAGAGGAAAAGCTGAATGGGGGGAAAACTAATGAGAATTTGAATCTATGGTCAGAGGCTGTTCTAAAGAGTAGAGAAAAGCATGGGAACAGGCCCTGGTGTGGGGTAGATGCCAGTCCATGAATACAGGAAGGCCTTTACACAGGATTAAGTTACCTCTCCCTAGAAGTATTTTTACTGTTCTTGAAGGTGCAAAGCTCTAAATTATTCAATAACCTCTAATTGGGCTATTCCAGTTAATTGTGTAGTCAGACATGTAGGGCAGGTGGCAATATGGGGAAGTCAGGAAACGTTTGAGAAGAAAATTCAAAGATTCTAAAGTACGCGTTTCAAAGGGTTAGGCATAAACAAAGAGAAGGAATGATCAAGTAGCCCATTTTGTTCATCCCTTTATTCCAGATAGGAGCTCTCTTTCCTAAGGTTTATCCCATAGGCTACTATTGAGTAGTACTGAATCATGATTATAGATGAATTTGGTGAAGTGTTCTCTTTTCTAATCCTTGCAGCTGCCTCTGGTGGGGAGGCCTTTAGAGTTTTCTGGCAATTATGAAAAGGTTCTTGATCATAAAGTGATCTCTCAAGGTGATCAAATCACCTGCCTTCCATGATTGGTAATATAGCAATTAAGCACAAGTTTGTATTCCTTTATATTCCAGAGCACACTGTCTATGTGTTAATGTATAATTAAAGTTTCATGGTTAGGTTTTAGAGTCCCCAGGGTTGCTTGATTTGCTTTCTGGTTAATGTCAACATAGGAGTTCTGCACACAAATCTACAGAGTGATCTGGGCCTACTGGTCAGGGAAGGTATGAACTGCAGGTCCTAACTGTTAACTGGGATTTCCCCCATTGAGATATTTAATCAGTAACCAAACACTCAGCTCTCCCCCAAGATACCTAATGACCCAAGAAGGAGACTTTGTTAACAGAGGTGGTGCTCCCGACCCCTCACCCCCAAATTTGCCACTCCCTTGAATTCTGGTAAATGGTACTGAATTGTTTCTTAAACTTAAAGCTTCACTAGAAGCAGGATGGCAGCTTGCTGCTAGGTCACTTTTCTGGGACTTACTGTCTGGCATCAAACCTTTTGAACTGCCTCCTTTATAAGGCGATGAAAGGAAAGACGTGAAAAATCACTTGGCTTCTTTCTGCCACCTGAGGCAGAGGTGAACCTCAAGTTACAACATCATTTTCCTGAGCCCTGCCCTGACTGTCACCAGGATTTGGGGGGCAGAGGGGTGGTCGTGGAGTTGGCTAATTAGTTTCCTTCATGACAGAGACATTGCCATTCACACCACATGAAAAAGAATGTATGCCTCTCTGAATGGAACAGAGGCCAAGAGCATTGCCCCGGACCTATATGTATTATCTATACTTGTTCTGTTCATTGCTCTTATTCTGCTCACCAGTTGTTTCCATTATTGCAAATTCATGGCTTTTGTTTTTTTCCCCATCTTACTTAACTCTCAGCAGTATTCATCGCAGTAGACCTCTTCCTCTTTGAAACTCTGATTTTCGGCTCTGTTAATGGCACACTAACTAGTTTCCCTCCTACCTCAGTTTCTGCTTGTGTCCTCTACTTGCCCTCTAAATGGTGGTTTTCTTCCAAGCGTGTCCTGGGCCACGTGCTTTGCTGGTACTCTTTCCCTAGAAGCACACATCCATCCCCATGGATTTACGCCTATCAATGTGCTGAGTCTCTAATTCAGACCTCCTCTGAGTTCCAGATTTGCATCTCTGTCTACCTGATGTTGCTGTATCGGCCCATCTCTAAGTCAGCTTGTCTAGAAGTGAACATGTGATACTCACTATCAAGCTGTTCTGGGCTCCTTCTTAGGAAAAGGAGCCACCATTCTCCTGATTGCTCAAGATAGAAATCAGCATTGACCTTGCCACCTCCCTCCATCCCACGACCCTTATATTCAATCTGTTAGCTAATCTTGTGCCTTCTACCTTCAAAGTACATAGCAAATCTATTCACTTCCTAGTTCCATTGCCAATACTTAGTGTCTACCTTCATTTTCCCCACACAACACCACTAAACTGGTCTCCCTGCTTCTATTCTCAACCTTCTCCCTACAGCAACAAAGTACAGTTGTTCCTGAACAACTTGGATTTGAGCTGCATGAAGCCACTTATACACAGACTTTTTTTTTCAGTCAGTCCATGGTTGGGAGTTCATGGGTGCAGAGGGCCGACTATATGCATTGAGCATCAACAAATTTTGATATCTACAGGGGTCCTAGAACCAGTCCCCCCACAGATACCAAAGGACAACTAAGTTATTGGGGTGTCAAAAGTTACATGTGAACTTTTGGCTGTGGGTATTGGGGTAATGTTAGCACCTCTAACCCCTGTGTTATTCAAGGGTCAACTGTAAATTGGAAAAGAATCCCCCTTCCTATTACTCTACAGTATTAAAACACAACCAGTTTAAGAATGACCTCCTCAGACTGGCCTTCCCTGACTACTTTATTTAACGTTCCTCCATTTTTCTTCTGATTTATAGATTCTTGTTTGTGTCCTTCAGAGCAACATGCCATAGTTGGTATTTGTGTAGTTTTTTACTTATTTAAAGAAAATCTTGCTGATTAGACCACAAGGACTAAACGGACAGGGACCATATTTGTTTGCCATTTAATCCCCAACCTAACACAGACTGGCATGGGGTAGGCACTTACTAAAAATTGCTGCATACAAGAATGAGTGAGGTCTATCTCTTATTACTCGGGTAGTTTCTCTGCAACCTTGACTGACTCCAGAGTTCCTCATTACGAGTAGAATGGGGTGTATTGAGGCCAGGGGACATTGAAGGCAGAAAGAAAGCCTTTAGTACCCTTGCCTTAGAATCTGTGGCTGACATTATATGCTTTGATATCTTGAGGTGTTCTTTTGTAGAGAAAGTTATGTGAGGAAATTTCAGAGAGAAAGTATTGGTTCCTTCAAATATCTATGGGGTTTTTAGTTGTTATGTCAAAAACCATATATTAGTGACTGATTTATATTGAAAAAGATGCATAGTCATAGTAGTTGCACATATTTTGTTAAAGAGATGATGTTTGTTCTGATTTTGACTGTAGCTCAAGGGTGGATGCTCTTCAGTAGAACCATTTCCAGGCTCCCACTTTCCTCTGTTACCACCATTCTTAGATCTAATTAGGTAACTGGGTACTCAGGTAACCAAAGAGAGTTGTAAAAAGCCATGAATCGAGGAAGAAAGGTGGCAAAGTTTGAAATAAGGAAGAATAAAGACATGGCCTCAGGCCTCAGAGGTAACCAGATGAAAGAAAGGTAGTCAAAGGAACCAGTTTAAAACAATAGCTTCTTTTTACTGTTGTTCAAGTACAGTTGTCTGCATTACCCCCCATGACTCCCCCCAACCCCAGGCATCCCTACCTCCCTCCCCTGATCGCCCCCTGCCATTGGTTTTGTCCATGTGTCCTTTATAGTTGTTTCTGAAAATCCTTTTCCTTTTCCCCCCAGTTATCCCCTCCTACCTCCCCTCTGCTGACTGTCAATTTGTTCTTAATTTCAATGTCTCTGGTTATATTGTGCTTGCTTGTTTGTTTTGTTGATTAGGTCCCACTTAAAGGTGAGATCGATGTTTATCACTGTGAAGTGTATGGAAGGTCAATTTCTCCCATCCTCTTCATTGCTGGGCTAGAACTGGCCCTGAGAGATAATATCCAACCCAGAGTTCCTACTGATGGACAAAAAAGCTAGTAATGGGTTCATTAGTGTATGTATGTGAAAACTGAATCTGTTGTAGGTGGAAATCAAGCTCTTCCATGGGATCGCAAGGAAAACTTTCCAATAATCCATGTATGGGAGATTGTGATATGTCAAGGTTTACTCTGGTAGAAATAAACTCCTGGGTTTCCAATGTCTCATTTCCTTCTATCCTAAATGGAAAAAGTCCAACTGTGTCTTCAGTAAAGCCAAAACACAGACCAGTGTCCAGAGTTTCTGCTTCATACTAAAGCTTAGTCCTTTGGAGCCCACATAATCTGCCACAACACCTGCTAGACCCATATGGTCATGTGCTTCCGGGAGAGAGACAACACCTGAACACATGGGGTGCATGCAGGTCACTGAGTGAGAAAGACAGAGAGAGCTTCTTTGTTCTTCTGAGATTATAACCAGGAGCTTTTTCAAAATAACCAATCTACTTCCCAAGCGTTCATGGACTTTGGAGGGGTCCACACCCCCTAGTTAGAGTGACAGGCCTCTATGGTCCAGCACCTCCCCCGTGCCCTGCAACAATCTAGTACCAGAGTGGGGAAGGGAGGAGTGTTAATCCCCTTGGCAGAGCAATGATGATCCCCTGGGGTGTGAAGCTGTCACTTCCTGGTGAAGCAAACAGGTTCATGTGCCCCAGTTTACTAAGCTCAGTTTTGCTCCCTTTGCTCTCTTTCTTATTAATAACTAGTTAACCCCCCACAGTAACAAATCCAGAAATGTGGAACTCCACCAATATTTGGTGGCTGCCATGGATCCTAACATTTTAACAGTTCAATAGTAATCAAGAGTTTTCTTATTCTGAGGGCAGAATTAAAAAAGCATGATAAAAACGGGAAATTTCAGCATTTCACTTCCTTCAGTAGAAATAGGTTTAGCAGTGAAAATTCACATTTGAAAGCTAAAAACAAAACAAAAACTTTTGTGCTTCCCCCCGCCCCCCCGAGTTTGGAAACCAACAGGTTCATCATTTCAGAAAGGTATTCTGAAGAGCTCTCTTACTATGGATTGGTTGGGAATAAAAGCTTGTGTGTTTTTGGTGTCTCTGTAAACACATCTAGGAACTCATAAAAGCCACGATTTACCATCCTGTGGTGAGAAGGAATTTTGTGACCTTTTAAGAAATTTTGTTGTTTTTCTCAAGAAGACCAGGATAAGGAAGTGAGCCAAATTTCTTGGCAATGGGAAGATTGTTTCAATGCCATAGGCTTGCATTCCCAGAAGTGTAGAGGGCTCTGTGCAAGCCAACTTGTCATCAACTTGTCCTGCATGTAAGTTCCTAAATTTTATAATTACAAACTTGTCTAGATTTCCACCCACCCTTAGGTTTTGTGAAACAGATGGCAATCGCAGTCATGGAAACATATCTGTGTTAACCTCCAAGCTTCCAGGGGCTCCAAGGTCCAAGTCTAAGAATACTGTGAACAGGGAGTTGAAATCCAAATTTGTAGAGGACTGCACAGGAACATGTGGTGTCATTCTAGAAAGAAGAACAAGCAATTTTGGACACAAGGAGCAAATTTCTGTGTGCTTACCACAGTGTTCTTGTTTCTAAAACTGGGTGATAGGGGGAGTGGTACTCATGTCTTAATATATTTCCTTGACATTTGATCACATCTTTCTTGAAATACTCTCTTTACTTCTTTACCTTACCTCCATATTTTCTGATTACTCCCTGTCAGTTATATTTGTAAGAGTTCTTCTTTGCTCATCCCTTAAATAAGGGATTCTCAACTGGGGTTCATTTTATTCTCCAGGGGTCACTTGGCAATATCTGGAGACAGTTTTGATTGTCACAACTGGGGTGGTTGGGTGCTCCTGATCTCCAGTAATTAGAAGCAAAGGTGCTGCTAAACACCCTACAATGCACAGGCAGCTCCTACAACAAAGAATTACCTATTCTACAATATCAGTAGTGTGGAGGCTGAGAAACTCTGGCTTAACTATTGCTGTTCCACAGTGTTTGCTCCAAGATTCCTGTTTTTAAACTCATACTGTTTTAGGGCAATCACATGTACTACCACTGAAAAAAAAGTCACATCTACAGTCTGTTGGCTCCCAAATATTTTCTCCAGCTAAATTTCTCTTCTGAGCATCAAACTCTTATCTATCATCCTACTTGGCATCTTCAGTTTCATGTCTAACAGCCAGTCTTTTTGTTGTTCTTTTCTTAGCAAGAAAAAAAGTTCATAGTTGAAAAAGTAGTCTAATATATAGTTATCTATTTTTTTAATAAAGGAGAATTGTTTTTTTGGTTGTTCTCAAGTTTCTTTATTTTTTTTGTATGGCATTAACTTTTTAAAATATAGTTGATTGATTATGCTATTACAGCTCTACTTTTTTCTTCCTTTTACTCTCCTTCACTCTGCACAGCCCCTCCCACCTGCATGCCCCCCTTTTTAGTTCATGCCCATGGATCATACATGTAACTTCTTAGGCTTTGACATTTCTTATATTCTTCTTAACCTCCCCCTGTCTATTTTGTATGTACCATTTATGCTTCTTATTCCCTGTACCTTTTCCCCCTCTCTCCTCCTCCCACTCCCCTGTTGCTAACCCTCCATGTGATCTCCATTTCTGTGGTTCTGTTCCTGTTCTAGTTGTTTGCTTAGTTTGCTTTTGTTTTTGTTTTTAGGTTCAGTTGTTGATAGTTGTGAGTTTGTAGTCATTTTACTGTTCATATTTTTTATCTTCTTTTCTTCTTAGATAAGTCCCTTTAACATTTCATATAATAAAGGTTTGATGATGATGAACTCCTTTAACTTGACCTAATCTGGGATGATTTTATCTGCCCTCCCATTCGAAATGACAGCTTTGCTGGATAGAGTCATCTTGGATGTAGGTCCTTGCCTTTCATGACTTGGAATACTTCTTTCCAGCCCCTTCTTGCCTTCAAGGTTTCTCTTGAGAAATCAGCTGAGAGTCTTATGAGAACTCTTTTGTAGGTAATTGTCTCCTTTTCTCTTGCTGCTTTTAAGATTCTCTCCTTATCTTTAATCTTGGGTAATGTAATTCTGATGTGCCTTTGTGTATGCTTCTTTGAGTCCAACTTCTTTGGGATTCTCTGACCTTCCTGGACTTCCTGGAAGTCTATTTCCTTTGCCAGATTAGGAAAGTTTTCCTTCATTATGTTTTCAAATAAATTTTCAATTTCTTGGTCTTCCTCTTCTCCTTCTGGCACCCCTGTGATTCTGATGTTGGAACATTTAAGGTTGTTCTGGAGGCTCCTAAGCCTCTCCTCATTGTTTTAAATTCTTGTTTCTTCATTCTGTTCTGGTTTAATGTTTCTTTCTTCTTTCTGGTCCACACTGTTGATTTGAATCCCCATTTCCTTCCCATCGCTGTTGGTTCCCTGTACATTTCACTTTATTTAATTTTGCATAGCCTTCACTTCTTCCTCTATTTTGAAACCATACTCAACCATTTCTGTGAACATCCTAATTACCAGTGTTTTGAACTCTGCATCTTATAGGTTGGCTATCTCTTCATTGCTTAGCTGTTTTTTGTTTGTTTGTTTTTTCTGGAGCTTTGATCTGTTCTTTCATTTTGGCCTTTTTTTTTTTTTTTTTTTTTTTTTTTTTTTTTTTTTTTTTTTTTTTTTTTTTTTTTTTTTTTTTTTTTTTTTTTTTTTTTTTTTTGTCTCAGCATGCCTGTTATGTAGTAAGGAGTGGAGTCTTAGGTATTCACCTGGGTGGGGTGGCCCGTGTCACTGCACCGTGACGCTGTATGTGGGGAGTTGTCTGAGAGCAAACAATGTCACTTACTCTGCTCTCTGCCCACTTTTAGTCACTTCCCACACTACCCACAAGCAAATTTGGGCCCTTCTGGTGCTGATTCTCAGGTGGATGGGCTTGTGTACACCCTAGGACCCTGTGGGTCTCCCTAGCGAACTCTCCTGTGAGGCTGGTAGTTTCTCCTGCCACCTCAATCCCCACAGGTTTTTCCAGTCAGAGGTTTTGAGGCCTTATTTCCCTGTACTGGAACCCTGGGTTGTATGGTCTGTCTTGATCCTCATTTGTTCCTCCTGGTTTATCTGCACGCACCTGTCCTTTAGCTGCTGCCTTGTTACAAGTCCTCTCCACCCAGCTGCTGGTCTACACCCCTCCTACTGATCTGGATGAATATTTCTTCTTTAATTCTTTGGTTGTTGGACTTCCATACAGTTCAGTTTTCTGGCAGTTCTGGTTGTTTTTTGTTTTAAAATTTGTTGTCATCTTTCTTTTGATTGTGTGAGGAGGCACAGTGTATCTACCTAAGCCTCCATCTATGTTCTCAAATTTAAATATCAATAAAGGGGAAGTACAATTAATTTTATTTTGAAAGAACAAAACACAACTTAGTGACACTCTATGAGATACTAAGACACAGTTTGATATGACACAAAAGCTTTTGAACAGAAACCCCTAAGTATTTTAAATCAGAAAGATTTTTACCTAGTGAGTGAAAGGGAAGTCGGTCTTTGCATTAAACAAGAAGCTGTGCTCTTTCATTGTGGACTCCAAGGGCTCAACCCAGGGTCACCTGTTGTTGTTTATCACTTTCAGAGGTTCCAGTATATAATTCTTTAAAACTAGCCTAGCCCTAGTTCTGCCGGGCTACAATACACATATAAGTTAAATTTTTTTTTGAGTTCCAAGACCATATCTTACATACTTTTTAATTGCGTGATATGCTGAAATATAACTGCTTCTCATGAGATATTTGATATTGAATGAGGGCATTTCCCAAGCATACTTCTCTTTTTCTTTTACCTCTAGATCCACCACCAGCCCTTTCATCCTCTTCTGTTAAGACCCTCACAGTGATCTCATAGGCCCCTCATGGAGCCTGACATATAAACTAACTCTAAATCAATCAATTGCTTGCATTTGGGAATACCACCAGTGAGTAACTGTCATTCTAACACAATAGCGGGCAAGTCCCTTCAGAAACACCCTGATGGGTTAGCAAGGGAAGGCTAGAAGCAGGAAGGAGAAAGTGTGGAAACAGGTTTGTCATGGGATCAGTCATGCGAGGAGTTTGGAACTTTGCCCCAGAGCTTGTACTTACAGGATGCTTTCCTAAAATACTGTTATCTCCCAGGGAAACCAGCTGCCTACGCATTCTGAGTCCTTTATGTACATCATGGTAAGATATCTGAGAGGAAGGGAGAGTGCCCTGAGAGATGGTGGCTCTAAAGCAAGAACAGATCCCCATGCTCTCTAAACTTTATGTTTCTTGAAAAGAACAGTCTTCTTCCTCCAACTTGGAGCAGCTTTCTAAAGAGCTGCCCATCTGTCTCTGTCTTAAAAACAAGTCTCCATGTGTGCCATGTGGAGCCAGAATCATAGAGGAAGAACAGATTACAGATTAATACAAAGGAAGGGTATAAGAAGATATTGAGCAAAAACTGGGGGATTTCTATCTGGCCCAATTTTGGAATGGGGGGCCAGAGGCCAGTGAGCCTCAAGATCAACAGAAATAACCTCTGTTGCCAGCATATCTTCCAGGTTACGCAGGGTTGCTAACTCTCGGACGGTGACACCCCTTTATTGAGTCTGCAGTTTTATTACCATGATGTGGGCGCCCAGGTGTTGTTCCCAGAAGTCACATTTTCTTGCAAGTTTCTCTGTGACACTCAACACCCATTTTTCAGGATTTGGGGTGCAATCTATAGCCATTACAAAGGGTAAAGATGGCCAGCCTAAAATGGGACTGGCTCTGTGATTCTGCTGCTATGGACACAGCCCAATGTGCGATTGCCATTTCAGTTGAATCTGGACTGCAGCTGTTGTCTTCTCACACCAGGACACTGGATTGTCTTCCCAGGCTGTGAAGGACTCTCCCTTCTTCCCCTTCTACCTCATTCCATTGTTTTCTTGATTCAGTCATTATTGCCACAGTTACTAAGTGGCCAGGGTCGGTTGAGCACCATGCTAGGCACTGGAGGTAAAATGGTAACAGCTTTAAGCTTTGAATTGTTTCTATCTCTAAGGAAGGTTTGTCCAAAATTAGGTGAATGCAATAATGTGATGCTGTGAAGGGGATGAGCACAGGGAGGTTCAGCCATGCTGGGGAAGGGGAGTGGAGTCTTTAGATTCTGTCCTGGAGTCAGTGATCTCTAAGCTGAGTTCTGCAAGGTAAGAAGAAGGTGTGAGGCCTGAGAGAAGAGAGGGATAAGTGTGTGGTATATCAGTGGCGATAGAGAGAACTATGGGTGGAGTGCAGAGTAATCAGAAGGTAAGGACAGGGTGAAGGCTGTAAGTGGGTGGCTGGGTGTGAAAGTAAGACAGGAAAGTTTAGTAGATCATGAGGAACCTTGTAAGCCATGCCAAGTCTTAATTCTGCTTTGCAATACAAAGATTTAAATGAAGAAAATCAGTCAAAAAGCATTCATAAATCTGAGGTGGAGGGAAGTCCTGAAAAAAGGAGAGCAGAACTTTGATCTCAAATTGCTTATAATTTAATTTAGAATAGGAGAAAAATACATGAAACTGACAGTGTAAAAAATAAAACTGACTATAATTAAGCAATGAAGAGTCTAGCATGGACCAAAAAAGCTATGAGAAGGACAGATATGTGATGTGGCTGTGATGTGGGTGTAGCATGGGCCCCAGAGGTAGTAGAAAGGGCCAGGTGCTCAGCTCCAAGAGGCAGGAAAGTTTTCTTGATGAGAGTCCTTCTCTGCAACAAAAGGGCACCAACATTACCACTGACTCTCTGAGTTTCTCCATGCATTCAGATCTCTGTGTCATCAACAGTGCGATACCTACACTTTTGGCTCTAAAAACAGAATAAAACACTGGCTGTTGTCTGACTCATAATTGGAACAAAAACAAATAAAAACACTCATGAAGGAAGTAGTATTTCTGGAGTCCTTCTACTGCTCTGATGATCAGAAAGCTACATAATTATACAATATTATCTCCTTACTGGCAGAAATCTCCTTTAATACATTGGTTTTATTTTTTTTGCCTTGAGATTTTTATCAGTTTATGGAAACCAGACCTCTATTTTTGCTATGACTTACTGTCCCTTAACTTACTGTCCCTAGAATACAATAGTAAAAACTTATTTGATTAATTAGGCCTAATTAGTGGTAAAGATTAGTTGCTTTAAAAAAAAAGAATGGTGTACATTTCATCTCTCTCTTTTTATTCTGGATGTCTGGAAAGGTACTGATAAATTTGAATGTCAATAGTAGTGGACCAGTAAGCCTGAGCTTGGTGAATTTGTGTTTCAGTATTCTCCTGGGCCCTAATTTTCTTTTATATGTTTTCTTGCTAATGTGTGTGCTTTTGGTTATAAGGTGTCTCAAAGGCAGGTCTTGTTGGGAGAAATAAATTAAAGAATTAATGAGAAAAGAAAGGAATTCTGGGGAAAGAAATTGAATGAAGCACGAGGATAGTGAAAAAACTAGTTTGAGTTGAAAGGAGGGAGTTCATTGAGATACTGTGGAAAATGGCAGAGATATGAGCTTTGAGAAGGGACACAGGCAGGGGACTGAGGCAGCAGGGAACCACAGAAGTTCTTTGAGCAATATGAAACTTGTTCTAAAAAGGTTTGTCAAATTGCAACATTGAGTATGTATTGTACCAAAATAGGGGAAAACTAGGCAGGTGATGCTGGGGACATTAAGAATAGGCAGTTATAAGAGGAATTTGAGGGGGAAAGTGAATCACATTTGGATATGAGAAGTAAAGGAATGAGTCAGTGATTCAGCAGGTGTGTAAGGGTGTTATTATTGCCAGAAAGAGCTAAATTAGAGAGAGGGATTTGAGTGCTTTCGAGAGGGAGGGAGAGAGGAGAAGAGCAGAAAGAGGAAGATGCAATCCTGATCACAGGGTCCTAAGATCCCAGATCTTTCTGTTGTCTTACCTGTAACTGAATAGAATCTACACAGCCACTTCTTCACCAGGCTGGACACCATCAAAGACAACTAGCTTTCCAGTAGAAGAATGCTACTTTGAGATGTTGGCCAGATTACATATTAAGCCATAGGAAAACAGTGTAGGAAGTAAAAAAACACTTGGAAACTCTCCTTAGAAGATTCAGAAAGTTATCATTTAACCACCTGTTTAATTTACACACAAGTTCATGAATAATGGCAGTCTTTTCTTTTTTGGCCCAATGGAGCATTCATTTCCCTTTCCAGGTCAGTGAAGACTATTTGTATTTATTCAAATATTTTATTATGAAAAATTTTAGCATAAGGCACAGCTTAAAGAATTTTACAGTGAACACTTGCATTACCCACCACTTAGGTTCTATTATTAATAGTTTACTGTATTAGTTGTATACATCTATACATCCATCAACTCATTTTAATTTGGTGCATTTCAGAGTAAACTGCAAACATTACTACTCTGCAGTAAATAAAACTACTGG
Source organism: Tonatia bakeri (assembly GCA_004024845.1). Classification (NCBI taxonomy): domain Eukaryota; kingdom Metazoa; phylum Chordata; class Mammalia; order Chiroptera; family Phyllostomidae; genus Tonatia; species Tonatia bakeri. Next base: position 42,611 of record PVIA01006950.1, on the reverse strand, counting down.
CTTTTAATTTCTGTTTTTGAATTTTTAGCAGGCTGGGCTGTGTCAGCTCACCTGTATATAGATGATGTGGCTCCTCCTGTGGGTGGTTGACCTTCCCAGTCCCTCTTCCTCAGACATTTGAACACTGGCTCTTTAACTATAGTGGTGCTTAGCCTACTCCCTTGAGTTCCTAGAACATGGAAAAGGGTATTTTTACAAATCCAATTATCTTCTACACTATAGTATTTGAGGAGGGGAAAAAAGACCTTTGCAGGTAGTATAGATGGGAGAGTGGAAAAAAAAATTTTCCCCCTAGAGATATAATCAATTTAGCCTATGTCTACATTTCAGGGTTACTGTATGGCAGATTGACTTAACACAAACTCTATTTCACCTTTAACAACATAGGAGCTATAGAGATTATAGATGGTTAGAGGCAGAAACTGTAGTGAGACAAGGTGGTAAGGAATGAGATAAAAGTTTTTAGCTGGCAAATGGATGGTATTTTCAAAATGAGAGATTGATTTATGAGGGTTTAAAAACAACTATTACTGCATGTAGTTTTCAAGCTTAAGGAACATGATCCAGCAGTATAATAACAAGCCTGTTAACATGGCATTCTATTAAGGTTTGTTTTGCTTCCATTTTCACATGTCTTGTATTTACATTTAAGTTTTAATTGATGTTTTGGCCATGTGTTTGGCCCTGAGAAGATTTTGTGAAGGCTTTAATTTTTTAAATAAATTAAAAAGTGACATATTTAATATATACTAAGCAAAAATAACCACCTTAACATCCCCAGAAATGAGATCTTGGTGCAATAAAATTTGATTTAAAACTTCATATGTATTGGTATGATACACGAAAGACATTATCTTAGAGACTTGGGAAAAGGATATCAATTTGGGAAAAGCCAATGGAAGAAGTTAATCCTTGCCCCAGGAGTTGCCTAAACAGGTGAAGGGAGAAGATGAGGCAAACATGAAGTGGGCAACATCATGTAAGTTCTCTAGAAACAGCAGATGAATGAGCAAGTCTCTCAATGCCCAGTCCAAGAAGGCAGCAACTGTTTTGTTTAGCTTAGTCAATACAAGAGCTAGTTCAACAAGACAATGAAATAGAGGAAAGAGGCAGAGATCATATTTTTAAATGTTCTTTGATTTTTAAAATGTGTAGCCTCCCTGAAATTTCTCCCACTGGAGACAATTAAGTGTTCTTGTGTCAGAGATAAGAATGTGACCATCCTAGCTTTACTGATTCAGTCCTTGGAGCCTGCATGACAGTGATGAGCTTTGGGCTCCATGGGTTATCTCAGTGACTAAGCCTGGCCTCTTTCACAAGAGCCAGGCAAATGCATCCCATTGTAGATTTAGCTTCATATACAGGAAGCTGTTTATAACAGCTACTTATCTGCTGGTACAAGGTGAGTAAAAGTAAGTGCTTATTACTTTCCATGTTGCCACTCATGTAACCTTTTAAGAATTTTCTATGGGCTGGTAAATTTTAGTACTTAACTATGAGGCTATTTTGCAACCAGGGAATAAAAATGGCAATTATTATACTAATGCTTAAATCAATATTTCGTGCTTACATTTCTGTCTCCAAGATATTCAAATGGAAGTAGGCATTACACCAAGGACAGAGGAAAAGAAATAATTTAGTAGAAAAGAATGGGAAAAGAACAACACTGTCCTTTTAACTAATGCTTTTAAAATGAGATATTTCAAGAAAAGTCCACCAGAGTGGTGGCTTAACTGACAAGGAAAGATAGCTTCTTCTATCCCTCTGTTTATGCATACTATTGTTTCAGCCCATGGTGTTTTGTTTACTTTGGAAGAAAATATTTTACCCCCTCTGAGATAATTAATTTTTGTCAGCTTCACTGTTTATAAGGGAAACTGAGAAACTGTTAATTGAAATACAGAATGAGTCACTGTTTTGAGCAATTTTTGGCAGCATTCTAATTTGTGTCAATCTCAGCCTAATTATTGAATTTTTTGGAAGTAGAAAGCATATTTGATTTTTCTGTTACTGGATTTTTTCTTCTTTTATAAAAAATATATATGTGCTGCCTGACAAAGTTTATATAATTTATATCAACATGAGGTGAAATACCAGTACATTTGAAATACCAGGAGGTTTATTGTGTCATGCTTGGCTCCTCACAGTAGCTAAATATTTAGAAAGCTCACAGAATGTGGTCTTCCTCCTTTCCTCATTTCTACCCCAGCCCAACTAAAAAATGTGTCTCTTTTAAAGACCTTTTAGCGGGTATTAAGCCACAGTATATGGCCCATCACTAATGACACCAGTGAAATAAACTTCCCAGAAGTAATCAGGAAGAATTCATTTGGAAATTCAATTGGATGTCACTTGCAAAGGGCAGGCTCCTAAAAGAGGTGACCAGTCATGCATCCCTGAGTTATTTGTTGTAAAGGCATTAATCACCATGAACTCATTTTCCCTTAAAGCAAACACACTACATTGTTTCACAGGAATTCTGTTCCAAATGATCATTAATGTAGACAGTGGAAGCTGCTGACTGTGGACAGGGTTAATACAATCTGTCAGATCAATGGCCAGTGTAATGGTACTTTTAATAGTTGCTAATAGAAGTTGGATCTTTCCTGGCTGTGTCAGAATGAAGGTGGATGGAGGGGCAGCGGCTTTGCTGGGCAGACAGCCCCATCTCTCATGTCCTGAGGTGGCCTCTGGGTGAAAAGAGCATCCACGTCAGTCTCAGAGCAGTGCCAGGGCTCCGAGGAGGCCATGGCTGGAAGCATAGGCACCAGCTGTGGGCTGAGGAGGGAGGCATGGGGTGGCTGGCCATAGGGACATCTATGCAACACACCCCACCTGCTTGCACACCACATCGTTTTGCAGGCTACGGGTCAGGGTGTGTCTGAGCACCAGGTACTGTGCACATCCCAAAACTTTGCCTCACCCATTCCACATTGGGTCATCAATGAGATGAAGGATGGTATCACAATAGGAGTGACAATCACAGCTACTGCTCATAAGAAGTCTCCTGAGCCAAGGAGCAGCCCTTTACACATACTTACCTCATCCCTCAGAGCAGCACCCCTAAAACATGTGTGTGATTTTTTATCCCATTTCATATCTGAGGAAGCTGAAGGTCAGACAGATTCAGGAGCTAGCCCAAGGCCAGATTCAAAAGTGTGTGCTCTTAAACACCATGTTCCTTTATTGGGGAGAGAGACAGAGAAGTTGTAGCCTAAAATCAAACCCAGAAAAGATGCCATGTATGGCAGTGGGGTCAGAGGTCTTTCTATCTGCATATTCAACTAGTCAGTTTGTTCAGAACCAACCTTGGACAAAGTGTATAAAAGGCATGGTTTGTCTGAAAGCCTGTTTCTCTAGGCTTTGCTACTAAAATGTGGGTACCCAGGGCCTTTAAGAGGACTAACTACTCTGTGTTCCCAATAGCAGCTTTGGTAGGGTCCCCTCAGGAGGCCCAGTAAATACTCTATACTTAAGACCTGTTGCTTTTCATCCTACCCTTGCCCTGTCAATACTTGTCTCATTCCCTGTCATGTAAGAGTCTTGATCTCCTGAATGGCTATACCTTAGCTAGGCCAGGTAAAGCCAGAGGAAGCTATTGCCTCCTGGGGCTGCCCCTGAGCACAAGAACTGACAGCAAGGGACATCCACAGCCAGTGCCCAGGGTTCCAGCAGCATGGCTGGGCATGGGAGCAGGGTGGTAAGGGCACTGTGATGTTCCTAAGTACCGGGTGACTTCCACAGCCAAGGTGCTGACATAGCTGCCTCAGGGCTCAGGAGTGGTCATGGGATGGAGCTTACAGGTAAAGGCTATGGATGCAAGAGAGATGAAAAAAGAATGACAGGTGTAAATGTAAAAACTATAAAATACATTGTTTAGTATTCCCAGTAGGGGCAGAGTATGGCAGAAGTGCTCATTTAATGTGTTTAATAAATGAAAAGACCTTTCACATAAACTCAAGTCACCTATCTTTCTCAGATCAGTTCCCATGACTAAGAGGGGAGCAGGCCTCAGTAGTCTTTCCATCTGAAAACACCACTATTACTAAAGGCTTATTTCCTTGATTACATTATTTTTTATAAAAGCAGTGTCAAGCATTTGAAAGATGTGGGAAGGCAGATGGTTGTGAAGCAGAGGATGAAGTATGGAAGGGGTGGGGAGGACAGAGAGGGTTTCAGAGGGAGGCTCTCACACACACCACCGCACCTACCTCCCGTCAACAGGATGGATGCATAGGCCCGAGTGCAATGGAAATGCAGAGATGGGCTAAGACGTGTTATTTGGCCCCCAAGATCTTACAGATACACATCATAAGTGCTCAACTGCATGGCACAGGTTATAAATGCAATCGGATTGATTAAAAGATGTTAGCAAGAGGAAAATTCAGAGATGGCATCATGGAAAATTGCATAGGTTGTGAAGAGCATGGACCATGTGAATAAAGGGAGAGAAGACACATTTCACACAGTTGAGGCATGAACAGAAGTCTGTCTCTAAAGGTGAACGTAAGCATATTGGGCTCAAATAAGGATGAAGGAAACAGCTTTGTTCCAGTGAAGGAGTGTGTGTGTGTGCACATTCATGTGTGTGTGTACATGTGTGTTAGGAGAAGGAAGCAGCAGGCAGTAAGCAGAACAAGAGAGAGTGACAGAACTTTGCAAAGAAACTTGGTAGCCAGACAAAGGAGTTTGAATCAGTATGATAAGCAATAGAGAGCCACTGTAGGTCCTTGGGCATCTGAGGGGCATGATCTCAGACAAGTGTTGGAAAGTTTCATCTGGTAGTTGTGGAAGAAGCTAGAGTGCTGGGGAAGAGAGAATGAGAAACACTAGGAAACAAAGGCACCCTGACGTATGATTTGTTATTTTTTCTCCTCCAGCACACATCCATATTTCCCTTCTCACTGGTTGAAATCATCCTCAGGCCACACTGCTATCCAATGAAGAAGAAAGGACTCACCATGTTGGCTGCTGCTAGCCTTGCTTACATTAGCAGGTAAGAATTGCTAAGAGAAAATCAACTTAGACTTTTACTTCAAGTCTCTGAGGAATATTCCAGAAAAATACTGTTCTGTAAGAGTGCCTTCATATTGAGTTAATGCAGATTTTAGCCATCTTTAAATTTTCAGGTAAGAAGGACTTTTTTTTTTTTTTTTTTTTTTTGTGCACCATTCCCAGAAATACTGCAATACCAAGTGGATTCACAGAGTGGAGCAGTAAGCTCCTATTCTATCTCCTGGCTCCAAATATCCATTTAATATAATGTTCTCAGATACAGGGTGTATCAGATATTAAACTGATAAGAACAGATACTACACTTGTTCTTAGCCAAAAGGCCAGGAAGCGATCAGTAAGATTGTTTGCTTTTGGTACTCCTGGAAACATCACAGGCCAAAAAGTACGCAGATGGGTGCACAGCAAGGCACAATTTCCCCCCTCTCTCTCTCATGCAGAATTCATTATTGCAAAGCTACACATGTTACTTCCCCCAAGAAAATGTTGATCTGTGGTTTCATTTCCAGTTAGATATTTGAATAACTGAATGATCCAAGGCATTTAAATATATTCCTTTTAAAAAGGTATTTGGCAGGTTGAACATAATAGATTTGGTCTATTCCTGTTGCCTATATCATTGTGGGTTTATCTGCATCAACATCTGGCACTAGAGCTCCTAGAGGGCATTTGGGCAATTGCCCAGGGGCCTGCAGAATAGCTAGCAGGGTGCATGCAAGATCATTTTAGCAGCTGGTCTAGATTTTATCATTTAACCACCTGGTGACACTAATTGTCAGAAATACTGCCCAGAGAGTGGAAAGTCCCTTTCCATTCTACAGCCTTCTCATTTACTCCATGCTTTTGCTTTACTGAAAGGGGCATGCCAAGCATAATGCCTACAGATCAGAAGCTAATCATGATGTTCCTTCTGTAGTCTAGACTCACATAAACTGTTCATATCTGACAATCTTGGTAATCCCCCAATCACTATGTGGGGGAATGACTAACTAGGTATAGTACTCTGACAGAAGCCAAGTAAAGAGCACATCCAAGGGGCTTGGGCTCCAAGTGCCCACTCCATGGGCTTCACAAGCTTTTGTCTTAGAGCAAGTAACCTTTGTGCAAGAACTCAAATGATGGTTTCTTCCTAGTGTTTCCTTCACTTATGGGAAGCCTGCTCCTCTCTCTTGTGGGCTCCTCTTTCCCTGAGTGCCCAAAGTCTTTCTTGTTTCTCCTGTCTTAAAGAAAGTATTACCCAGTAAATCTACCCCAAGATCCCAGTGATCTACACTGTTTTCTAGCCTAGAACCTTTGCATTTTAACAAATGTCATTTTAGAGGATAAGGCTTACATTGGGAACCTACTGGTAATTAATATCTGGAACACTGTGTTGGGAAGGATTCTGAGGTTCTACCAAAACAGAGTTGTGTTATCTTTTAGCAACACAACGCATGCTATTGGCTGTATCTGCCAATAGCATGAACATGGGGAGGAGCAGGATATGTGCCACATATTTGCTAAGTCTGGCTTAACCGAAGAAATAAGTCTCTAAAGACAGAATACCTGGGATGGGGTTGGGGAGAAGAAGGGTGGTAGCTGGTTGATTATTTTGTTTTGATTTTCTGTTTTGTTTTGTTTTGTTTTGTTTTTCTGGTGGACTTTAATCTTATTTAGTCTTTCTTGCCAAGTGTGACTTTTGGAGTTCATATAGAAGAGAGTACTTTTGATCCATTATCTTTTTCTACCTAAAGACTTGGAAGTTGATCATTGATCTTCAGATACGATCTCTGCTCTTTTCCTCCTTAGTAACCAAGAAGGCACAAGAACACTCAAGTCCACTGGCATTTGGGGGGAAATTGCAGCAGCCCTAACAGATGAGAAACAGTGGTTGAGAGGGTTTAACTTGTCAGTGCCGATCATGTGTTCTGACAATGCAGAGAACTGGGTGGCTGGGGAGAAGTGTGCAACAAGATGGGGTCAGGTGTGAGTACATCATATGCCCATTTAATTATATTCACAGTGCCAGACACTCTGCTAAGATCCTGAGGATACAGCAATGTATACAGTCCCATGCTACTTTCTGGGACTGTCTGGGAGAGAGAAAAATATACACACAATGGGAAGACAGGATGATAAGACTGTTAAAGGGGTAAACACAGGGTGCTGTGGGCTGCTGAGGACTGTCTTCTTAAGGAAGTAATGTCTAAGCTGAGACCCAAAGACTAAGTAGGAATAAGTCAAAAGAGACATGGATGAGACCTTCAGGCTTAGGGATCAGCATCTATGAAGGGCTGGAGGAGCTGAGGGTATGGCTGAATTGTAGGACATGGAAAAGCTAGAGCATGAATTCACATTAATGAGTTTGGACTTTTAAACTGAGGAATTTTCTATGGGAAAGTTTTAAGCAGAGGAATGAAATGATGTGGCTTATGTAAGAAAGATGATTAAAAAGTTGATTTTGGCCTAAGTGTGAAAGTTAAAGAGGAAAAGGATGAGGAGAACAGAGGTAGCACTTGTGAGACTTGATGTTAGCCCACTGATCACAATATCAGTCAACTTCAAATAGAATTATAGAAGACGAGTCAGAGAAGGAGACTAAGAGATCATCTAGCATTGGAGACCTGAAACCTCAGTGGATTAAATGACATGGCCAAGGTCATATAGCCAGGAAAATCAAAGCTGGGACTTAAATGCATTTCTATTTCTAATCCAGTTCTCTTTCCACTCTATTCACATGGCCAGGTATATTTTCAGTTCACTGCATGTGCAAAACATATTCTGCCAAGTGCTGGAGGAGTTGGGTATGCAAAAAAGCTTAACGTGGTCCCTACTATCTAAAAGCTTTCAGGATTCTGTATCCAGAGCTGTGCTTATGCTGTTAAAATTATGTAATGGAGCAAGTGGAAGGAAGCACCAGCAGAAATGGACAGTCAGGTGGACCCCAGTGGTTTGGGATTTAGATCTCCTTATCATTAACAAAATAGTAAATCAGCATTTGGTCCATCAGGCCCCACTATTCCTAGAGTAAATCAAATACACCTGTATGTGGGCATGTTATGCTGTGCCATTGACTGAAGCTTCCCCACTACTGTCCATTCCATGGTTAAAGGAGCTTAGATTCTTTGCTGCCTGCTGTCTCCACCCTTAAGGATGCAATGCTCTGGGGCCCACAAGCCCTCCCAGCCACAGATGGCCATCAACAAGCTCCACAGCCCGTGAATATCCATGGAGATGTTTTAGAGAAGTAGCTGTGGATCAGCTGTTAGGCGTGCCTGTTTGGATGGTCAAATAGGAAAACGGTATAACAGAAATGAGGTCAAGAATATGGGCTTGGGCCAGACAGAGCGTGAGAAACAAACATGAGTCTGAAAAATGGCAATAACTCTGAGCTAGGGAAGCATTTCACTGCAGGAATCACATCACAGTGACCTAAAAATAATTACTAAGACCGTGGGGACTGCCTTACATGTGGAACTTACTTTTTGTTATTTTTCAGATTGCAAAATTGGAGGGCTGGCCCCTAAGTGGGAAAATAAACCTCGCAAAGTAGTAATAACTGTAAATCTTTCATTTCCTATGGAAAGCATTAGTCACCTATAAATATGGTAGCTCACTCACTCCTCCCTTCTCTCTCACCTCAGAACACCTCAACTATCTCTCTCTGAGGCAGTGGTGAGGAGCAGGAAAATATAAATGTTCCTACTCCTGGCTCTTATTCATTCTTTTATTGAACAAATATTTCCATTAACACAGGGCTAGTCTTGCTGGGAAAGGCAAAGTTATATTAGGCCACCCCCCAGCCTGCCACGGGCATATGCTTATTAGTAAGTGGAGATGAACCATGCGTATGAATTATAAGAACAAACAATGGGAAGTAATACAATGTCAGAACAAAGACAAGGAGCCATAGAAACATGGAGGAGGAAGTGATTGTGTCTTGCTGGGCAGTGTGGGAAAGGTGTGCATTGAATCTGGGCCCTAAGGGACTGACTGGATTGGAACTTTTAAAAAATGGGAGAAAGTGAACGACACAGCATAGTCCCAAGACTAAGGGAGCACAGATCATATTAAAGGAGAGGTCAACAATTCACCGTAATTGGACTTCTTAGTGAAAGAGAATGACAGGCAATCACCCTGGAACTGCTCTCCTAAGGAGGATTGTGGATGACAGGCTAGAGGGAGTTAGACATAGTTTAGACAGTATGACATCTGATTGTTGCTGTTGTTTGTTTATTTCTATAACATGGTGGTGGAAGTGAGAAGTATTGGCAACACAGCCAGAGACGTATGCTTTCAAAAGGTTCACTTGACAAGAGTGCTTAAAATGGATTGAAATGGCAAGACATGGGAAGCAAAACAGAATAAAATAATATACAAATAAAAGTTATCTAAAATATTCTTCTCATCTAGTTTAGTCACATTGTATTATTCTTCATCCATGGTTATTTCATAGTTCCAGTGTCATCCCACGTCTGTGTACTCACAGCACCTTCTGCCGGTGCAGGTGGCCCAGTCCTCCAAGACCTCCGTCTCTACAGAGTTCTAAGAATCTGAGGAGTGCTACACATGCCAGTGTTGTACACAGTCCTGAAAACTCTCCCACAGAAACTGTAGAGCCACAATACCTAGTCTTCTGAGCCCAACAGTTCCACTTGGCTCTGCTTTAAGGTTAGCATTCTACCGCCGGGACTAACAATGCCAACACTACCATGGCCTATTGCCCATTAGTCCCCTGTATTAGTAGAAAAAGAACAATGCTGCTGGCCACTGCAACAGCCCCAGCTAACCCAAAGTATATCACCACCTTGCTCTTGGTAGACCAGAAATTGGCTGATGCCATAGGTATCTCTGCTAGTGTGTAATTGCAGGCCAAGTGCAAGCGTTGCACAGATATGCAGCCATAACCCAGCCTGGAGGAAGATATTTTCAGAGTCACTTCTCAATAGTAGTTTGGAAGAGGTGAGAGGTGATTCCTTTCTTCTGTACCATGCCTATTCAGGGAAAGACCACAACAAAGCTCCAGGGCCCCCAGGTTAAACAATCTTCTAAATTAATGCACCCATTTACACATACCTGTTTATACATACAGACTTCATACCCCCAGAATACCTTAAAAGCTGCCAGAGGGCTGGACTAAGCTGAGTTCCAGGATCAGCCAGCCACCTTGCCAAATCTAGCATCAACAATACCCTTCTACGCCCACTAGTGCCTTGTGTGAATTCTCTCCCAGAGCCACTGTTACCCTTTTCTGAAATATGGCCTCCTTCTGGGACCATCTAGATGCTCCATAGTTTCATAGCCTCAAATCTTAATGAGGATCACAATCCCAGCCCCATTTTTCCACAGGACTCCTTAGATGTCATGTAAATTTACATATGAAAATAAATGTAAAAATGCCACACAACCCCTCTTGTTATCAACGTTTGGGGTCCAGGCTAGCCAGCACGTTGAAGAGAAGTGGTAGTGGAGGGCTAGGAGAGGCAATGGTTATCTATACTTTCCATCCTTTCTGTCCAAAACTCAGATCCTGCTCACCCAAAATTCCTGTTACAGAAATTAGAAATAAGAAAACCTGAAGATTGATACAGCTGTACAATCAGAAAAGGGGGACATACCTGAGACACGTTGTTGAAGTAACAAATAGGTTCTGTGGATTAACTGGCATGTAGCAGGCAGAATGAAAAAGAAAATATCAAAGATAATTCTAAGAATTTTCAACTGGATGCCTGGGAATATAGTGATTCCATTAATAGATGTACAGAAGTTAGAAAATAAATAGTTTTGGTTTTAAGTAAATAACTCAATTTAAAATCCCATATCTGAGTCTCATTCCAAAAGATCCCAATTTAATTGGTTCAGGATATGTTCTAGGCATCAGAAGTTTTAAGGTCCCCAATGCAATTTTAATCGCATCTATCTATTTATCTATCTCTCTATCTATCATCTCTCTATCATCTATCTATCATCTATCTCCTTATTTTTGCTTCACCTAAAATGTATTGAAAGTTAAGTAAATCATGATAGGAATTTATTTTTTGTGAATGGTAGAAATTCACAACTTAATGTTAAAAATCAGATTTATTTTTTGTAGCTATTAAAGCTAGAAATTGTTTTTAATATGTCATTATTTGTATTTGATTAGCAGCATTCTGTATGGAATGAATAGAAAGCCTGGGAAGGTAGGTAAACTGAGGTGTGACACAGGGGTGGTTTTCAAGGGCAGCAAGGGACTAAAGCTCCATGCTAAAGAATCCCAAGGTTACCATTCTCAGGGACATTGTCATTGTGGGAAATCTGCTGCTAATTTGTTGAATTCATACAAACTCGAAGGGAGGTTGTGTCTGTCTCTAGCATTAGGTGCAACCGTGACCCTCCCTGTGTAAGAAGTCAACATGAAATATGGGACCAGAGGGCCCTTTTACTCTATTTATTCTGCTAGGCTAGATACATATGACATGAGGGATAATACTTTAAGAATTATGATGTGTAAAGCCCACGGAATCCCTAGCTAACTACTAGTCTCAAACTCACGGACTTCCACTATTTCCCTACTGATAAGATACAGAAAATATGCATTTCAGGATAATCAGTTGACTCTACAATGCTACAAGGTGTGGGATGAGAAGACTGCAAGATTGAATTTTAGTGACCAATGCCTGCCCACCCTGACTCACATATTCACATAGAAGACAGTTCCAAAAGAATATATATTATTGATAACTCAACTGAGGGTAAGAATCATTGGCCTCATAAAAGTATTAATAAAGTGAACATCAGATTGATTAATTTGAAAGGCTACTGGGTCCATTTCTCAGTTTTCAGGGGCTGTGGTATTCCTGCTGGGTCAACCAGCTGTAGTGAACAACAGTTCAAAGGGAACCAGAGGTGCTAGTAAGCCACCCATAAAAGACATTAGCTTTTTTTTCTTGTTTTAAATTTTATTGATTATGCTTTTACAGTTGTTCCAAATTTTCCCTTTTTGCCCCCTTTCTACAGAGCAGCCTCCATTCCCTCAGGCAATCCCCCCATCATTGTTCATGTCCATGGGTCATGCATATAAGTTCTTTGGCTACTCCATTTCCTATATTGTATTTCACATCCCCATGGCTGTCCTTTAACTACCTGTTTGAACTTCTTAAGTGCCCCCTCACCTCTTCACCCATTCTCCCTCACAAACCCTTCCCATCTGGTAACCATCAAAATGCTCTCTGTATCCATGATTCTGTTTCTGTTTTCCTAGTTTGCCTAGTTTGTTTTTTAGATTCAATTGTTGATAGATATGTATTTATTGTTATTTTATTGTTCATAGTTTTGATCTTCTTTTTGTTAAATAAGTACCTTTAACATTTCATATAATAATGGTCCAGTAATGATGAACATCTTTAGTTTTATCTTGTCTGGCAAGCTCTTTATCTGCCCTTCCATTCTAAATGATAGCTTTGCCCAGTAGAGCAATCTTACCTGCAGTTGCCTGCTTTTCAAGGCTGAATATTTATTGCCAGTCCCTTCTAGTCTGCAAAGTGTCTTTTGAGAAATCAGCTGACAGTCTTATGGAAACGCCCCTGTAGGTAATTAACTGCTTTTCTCTTGCTGCTTTTAAAATTCTCTCTTTAACTTTTGGTATTTTAATGATGGTGTGTCTTGGAGTGGCCTCTTTGCATCAATCTTGTTTGGGACTCTCCATGCTTCCTGGACTTGCACATCTGTTTCCTTCACCAAATTAAAGAAGTTTTCTTTCATTCTTTTTTTCAAATAGATTTCCAATTTCTTGCTCTTTCTCTTCTCTTTCTGGCACCTTTATGATACAAATGTTGAAATGCTTGAAGTTGTCCCAAGCAGCCACATTCAGTATCTTCATTTTCTTGGATTCTTTTTTCTTCTTGTTGTTCTTATTGGTTGTCTTTTGCTTCCTTAGTTCAAAATCATCAATTTGATTCTTGGCTTCATCCAGTCTACTGTTGTTTCCCTGTAAATTGTTCTTTATTTCAATTAGTGTGTCCTTTGTTTCTGACTGGATCATTTTTATGCTATAGACATCCTCACTAAGTTCCTTGAGCATCCTTATTACCAGTGTTTTGAACTCTGCATCTTATAGATTGCTTATCTCCATTTTGTTTATTTATTTTTCTGGAATTTTGATCTGTTCTTTGATGTAGGCCATGTTTTTTTGTCTCCTCATTTTGGCAGTCTCCTTGTGTTTGTTTCCATGTACTATACAGAGCTGCTATGACTCCCTGTCTTGGTAGTGTGGCCTAATGTAGATGTCCTATAGAATCCAGTGGCATAGCCTTCCCTATCACCCAAGCTGGGTACTTGAGATGTGCCCTCCATGTGGGCTGAGTACACCCTCCTCTTGTAGTTGAGCTTTGGCTTCTACTTGCAGGTCAACAGGAGAAACTTACTTAGGCCAGTCAGCTGCAAGTGTTGTCTGTGACCACTGACCACAACCTCTACCCTCCATGAAGGATCAACTGTGTGGTGGCAGGATGGTGGTGCTCCTATATGGTCTGTAGCTGTCCAATGGGTACACAAGCCATGGGGTTTCTGGGTGGTACAAGTCAGAGTCAGCCCTACCTGTGTTTTGCTTGGTGCCACCCTGCCTGAGTTATAAAGCAGTCTGAGATGGCTGCTATTCATGTTGGGCTTGGAGATTCCCAGGTGTAGCCAAGCTGTGAATCTAGGCTGGCTGCTGCCAGTCCCTGACCTGGGGCCACTTAGCAAGAAATATGGGGGCTGAGGGCTCACTGAGGCTGGCTGTTGATTGTTTGAAAGGATTTAGGAAGTTGTGAAGCATGAACCTAGACCAGTCATTCATATGGAAAAGCCACTGTTAACAGCTTGCGTGGGCCCATGAGTTGCGTGCAATGGTGCCTCAGGAGATCTCCAGAGTGGGGCCAACTCTGTTAGCCAGGTTTATGGAGTCTCAGTTGTGACAGCAGCTTGCCAGCTCTGTGGCTCTGTGTCTGGAGGGTCAGAGAAAGGGCAATGGCCTCTCCCCACCTTTCTGTCTTGGAGAAAGCTGTCTTCCAGCTCTCGTCTTGATGCTAGATAGTTCAGTTTCTCCCTGTATGCCACTGATGCCTTTCAAGCTGCTAACTTAGTGCTGGAGTGCAGAGGGAGTGAGTCTGATTAAGTCCATATGTGGGTTCTTTATGAAGAACTGCTTCGGACTCCAGAAGTTTCTTCCACTGACTCAATCCCTGCTGGATTTTTGCAGCCAGAAGTTATGGGGACTTATCTTTCTGGCACTGGAACCCTGGGCTGGGAGGCCTGGTGTGGGGCTGGAACTCCTTGATCCTGAGATATCACTCCTGAATTTTTATCCAAGACATAGATGTGGAACCAGCCTGTTCCATGTCTCCACCCCTCCTACCAGTCTGGATGGATGCGTTTCTTCAATTCCGTAGTTGTTAGGCTTCCATTCAACTTGACTTCTGATGATTCTTAGTGATGGTTGTTCTATAGTTTAGTTGTAATTTTGATGTGTTTGCACAAGGAGGTGAGTGACATTTATCTATGCCACCATCTTGACTAGAATTCCTCAGGCCTTTCCAACAGGGATTCACTTAAAAACATGAAGAACATGCTGTGTTCTTGCATTTAGGAAACTGATGTGCATGATGATATGATCCTTGTCCTGTAGAGCTTCCAGACTAGTGAGAAAGACAGTCAAATAAGCAACATGGATAGGGAAAACACAAGGCATAAGAACCTAATTAAATGGAAGTTAAAGAATGTTCAGGAAATATTTTCTAGTGAAACTAACTTTTAAGCTGAGACTTGAAACATGATACCATTTAGCTAGACCCAGAACAAGAAGTGTGTCCCAGGATGTGAAAAGGTCAGAGGTATTCCAAGCAGAGACAACAGCATGGGTAAAGGTCTGGAAGCTGCAGAACTTGGTGTATTCAAGAAACAGAAAGGGGTTCGATATGGATGGACTGCAGATCTGCGGGTGGATGGGTGGGCCAAGGGAATGCCAGGTGGGCTGGGTGAAGGAGCTTGGATATTTTCCTAAAGCAATAATGTTCAACTGGAATCAGAGGTGCACCATGAACAGGTTTCTCTTTTAGAAAGATTATTAGATTGCTGGTAGCCTATGGTATGGAAAGTGGGTTGAAGGAGGCAAGAAAGCCTAATGAGTAAACAATTCCAGAAACCCAGGTGAGATGAAGGAGCCTAGACCGAGATTATGAAATGAGTGCACTGGAGAAACATTTAGATATGATTTTATGGGATCTCCCCTGGGGGCTAAGGAAAAGTTGACACTGACTGAGAGAACAATGATGAATTCAGTTTGGACTTGCTAAATTAGTCTTCCCTCCTTTTCTCCCTCCCTTCCTTTCTTCCCTTCTCTCACTTCATCCCTCCTCCTCTCCCCTCCTCTCCCTCCTTCTCCTTTTTATTCTCCTCCTCCTGTTCTCTCCCCACTCCTTTCTCTCTCCCACTCCATTTTCCTCTCCTTGTCTCTCCCCTTCGACATACATTCAGGCAAGCCATAAAGAACTGATACCAACTGAGTGTGGCATCTCCTTACTCGGGCCTCTCTGCTGACTGCCCTTCATTAAATAACCGCATTCTTGCCTAATATTTTATTTGGATTTTCATTACTTTCCTCACTGTCAGTTAGCATACAACTTTCTTCACACTTTTTCTGTGAAAGTACAGACTTCATTAGTTTACCTCAGAAACTTTCCTTTCCAAAACCTTATGTTGAAGGAGACAAAAATTAAGTAAATAAACAAATTTTCCAGGCCTCTAGGGGAATGTCCTTATTTATAGACTATCTTATATAAATGTGCATGGGAACTAGGAAGCCCTCATTCCAAGTATATAAAGTAAACAAAGTGAACTAATTAATGCAACCTGTTTAGAATATACTCAGATGTCCTCACTGACGCCAAACTCCTAACCCTAGCCACTCGGGGCTATTTACTTCCTGTCCCTTGTACATTCTCTGGGTTGTTATGAGAGACAGCCCTGGAGCAAAGGAGTGCTATGGATGTCTTTCTAAAATGTTCTTGTTAATGGCTGCACATTCATAGAATTGAACTATTGTAAATAATGATTACCATTTGTTTTTAATCTAGTAAAGTTTTCATTACATGAGAGGAGCACCTCGACAAGTTTGAGACAGCAGAGTGGTACTAGTAGGACCACGACTAGGCACCAAGGGCCAACCTAACACTTGTATGACCCTAAGAGTGATGCCTCCTTAAATACGCTTAAAAATTGTGTTTATATAATACACATAACATAAAATTTTTCAATTTTAACCATTTTTATGTATATAGTTTAGTGGCATTTAGTACATTTTCACTGTTGCACAGCCATCACCACCATCCATCTCCAGAACTTTTTTCTTCCCAATCTGAGATTCTGTACCCATTAAACAGTAACTCTTCATTTCCCCTTTCCCCTTCCCCCATGGGAACCACCATTCTACTTTGTGTCTTTATGAATTTGTTAACTCTAGGTACCTCATATAAGTAGAATCATATAATATTTAATCTTTTGTGTCTGGCTTATTTCACTAACATAATATCCTCCAAAGTTCATTAATGTTGTAGCATGTGTCAGGATCTCCTTCCTTTTCAAGGCCAAATAATATTCCATTGGGTGTATACACATTTTATTTATTTATTGATCCATAGTTGGATTTTTAGGTTGCTTCCATGTTCTAGCTATTGTGAGTAATATAGCTATGAACGTAGATGTACAAATATCAATTTGCATCCTTGCTTTCAAGTCTTTTGGGTACATACCCAGAAGTGGAATTGCTGGGTCATATAGTGATTCTATGTTTACTCTTTTTGAGCAGTTGCCAGGTTGTTTTCCATGGTGTTTTCTACCCTTTCACATACACATCAATAGTGCACACAGGTTCCAATTTCTCCATAACTTCTCCAACACTTGATATTTTCTGCAATTTTAATACTAGCTATCCTAATAAGTGTGAAGTGATATCTCATTGTAGTTTTCATTTGCATTTCCCTAATGATTAGTGATGTTGTAGGGAAATACAAATGAAATGAAGATGTAAATGTTTTCATGTGATTGTTGGACATTTTTATATCTTTTTTGGAGAAATGTCTATTTAAGTCCTTTATTGATTTTTAATTAGATTGTTTGTTGAGTTGTAGGAGTTCTGTATATATTCTAGAAGTTAATTCCTTGTCAGATATATGATTTGCCAATATTTTTTACCATTCCATAAGTTGCATTTTCACTCTGTTGATTGTGTCTTTCGATGCACAGAAATGGTCTCTTAAATTTCATGCCATAGGTGCCTCCCTTGCCTCGTCATAGTCCTGGCCCAATATTAGCTCTTGTCTCTTCCACAAGTATTTGACAAACTTCAAGTATTTGAAACAATTATGATTACACTTGGGGTTCTGAAAGTTCAATTAAGCTTTCAGAATTTTATTCTTCCATCCTTTGATAACTTGGGGTATACAAATTTGAATATCCTTTATAAAATATAAACAAGGCTTATCCTGATTGTAACAAGAAATGAATAACCTTAAAAGAAATGTTGCTGAGAAGACTCCCACTGTGCTATCCCTAGAGGAAAGAAGCAATATCCTATGCAATGTTCTATTTTACATGTGTTAACTCTCTTAATCCTTACAATGGCCATGTAAGGTGCATGATATTTGTACCCCCACTTTACACATGAGGGAAAGGGACAGAAAAGTTGAATAAATTGTTGAAAGCAACATGACTGACAGTTGGCAGAACTAGGATTTGAATCATGGAAACCTGGTTCCAGATTCTATGCTCTTAATCAATTATAAACTGTAGCTGATATATCATCTTCCTCATATTTAATTTTAAAAGTTATTTCAGGCTTTGGAACCTTCTAGTACAGTTGATTTTCAGAAAATTGCATCTTTAGGTTTCACTTAGACATTATGGCTTCTCTCCTAGCATTTATTTCCTTCTCTTGGCTTACAGAAGTGACTTATATTCTATCCTCACATGAGCAAGATCTGAGCCTCCTGTAATTCCACCCATTCCTATTTAACACTCTATCCATTGCTATATGGTAAAATTAGGGCCAACAATTAAACCCCAGGCACACTGTGTTAGAGTGATAATGCTCAATCTCTGTCCTTCCTGCCCCAATGGCCTTGGAGAACTAATGGAAAACTAGAGATGACTCTTAGGTACAGAAATGCAAACCCACTTGTCTGGCTGAGACCCAGCAAAGAGATGTGGTCTTAGCAGGCTCCATGTCTCAGTGGGTCATACCCCTCAAGGAAAGGAATATTTCATGTTCTCCCACATTGTATTTGACTAATGATGTGTTCAATGTCCTCCCATATTTTTTCACCATCATTGAATTTAATTGATTACATAAACTAGCCACGCCCAGTCCATGAAATAGAATGTCTCACTGAATCAAGTCTATCTAGAAAAGACTCACTTCTGCAGGTTTGTGGAACATGTTAACTGGTGACAAATATCCCCCATGCCTTCTTTTAATTTGCTTGAGCTAGAACTCATTGATTTGAAAATAAAATAGCTTTCCCCCTTACTGTCCTAATCATTGTGACTTGTCATTTTCTGCAGGGTCCTATGGATCTACTTAAGGACTGGTACATGGGTATATCCGGTGTTTGCCAAACTCAGCGCAGTGGGTCTAGCAGTCTTCTTCTCTTTGAGCTACATCTTCAGTGCCAGCATCTACCTACTTGGAGAGAAGCTCAACCACTGGAAATGGGGTCAGTTTACTTGTATTTTACCTAGAGATACTTCTTCCTTACACTCTCTCCACTCCTCCTGGAGACAGAGGAGAAACTAGTTCAAAGCAGAAAGCAGTGGTGCTTGATGCCTTTGCCCAAGGACTCAGACAGGTCTTATCAAGTAGGCAAAGGAAAAGACTGGGGTAAGTTCATATTCTATCAGAGAACCCCATGAAATTGTCTCCCCTTCTACCAAAAATGACACCTCATTTAACTTTAAGGCTCAAAATAACCTTTAGAGAACTTAGGACCCAGAGAGCTAGGTGTCACCACTCCCAGAATGAACAAATGGATTCTCAGTCTCCCTCCCTTAAGTGAGTGCTTGAGAGATACAAGATGTTTAAATGTCAAGGTTTTGTTGTCGTTGTTTGTTTGTTTTAATTTGGTTTGGTTTGGTTTTGAAGGAAATGATCCTTTCAGCTCTTCCAGCCTCAGCAGTGCTTTCCCAGATGAGTTCCCTCCCCTCTCCCATTAGGTTGCTTTTCAAACTTTAGTAAAGCATTTACCAGAAAAGATCACATCCTGTACTTGAGACTGAAATTCTCATTTAGACAGGGCAATGTGAATATGTCAGCAAGCTAAGCTTTCTAATTATTGGTGGGTAGAACAATGTTGCTTCTTCATAAGAAAAATTAATCTTAGGTGACTTTAAAATGAAAAATTTTATTGTCCCTGCTTCACTCACTACCCCAAACTCCCAAATATTATTTTGTTGTAAAATTAACCACCAAAAAGTCAGGTTGCAAAATACCCACGATTTTTTCCCTACCCAAGGAGAAGTGCAGGAACTGTACCCTGATTTTGTATATAAGGAAGGCAAGAGTTACATACAGTCCCCCACATCACACACCCACATGCCATTCTGTTCTATCAAAATAGAAATGGCAGAAGTGGCATCTTCCGCCCAATCTATGAACTAGTGTGAAAACATAAGCTGTGTCTGAAAAAAAAAAAAAAAAAAAACCACAACAGTTTCAGAAGTTTCAGCACAAGAGTATACATTTCTGAGAAGAGAATGAAGCCCTGGATAAATCAGCATGCATTTGGCTTTTTCACATGTTTTCTACTTGTGGAGAATTTAACCAGTTAAGAAAGTCCCAAACGCAATATCCTCCTTGAAAGCAAACACTTAAAAATGGAATACTAAAAATTACTCCCAAAATCAGGACTCCAAATCACAGGAAACTATCCAGAAAAAAAAAATGTGTTAACATTTCAGATGTGTTGACATCTAATTCTAACTAGTTTTGGCTCCTTGAAATTCTGGGTAAAGATTTCTGAAGCCTCCCCCAAATCTTTATTTAAAAAAAAAAGAAGAAGAAGAAGAAAGAAGAAACGAATCCATTTAAAATTGGGCAAATAAAGATGTACAGAGTAAAACCGATTACTCAGAGCTCAGAGAACAATAACTTTTTACTAAATCAGTTGTATTTAGTTCAATAATGATTAATTTTTTAATTGTTAAACAGTGCCTTTGAAACATCCATTAAATTACAAAACAAAATTTTCATTAATTTAATATTATTGATTCACTATTTTCAACACCAAGCTCTTTTTAACAAGCCTTGTTGTTCGAGTACCGTATCCAGTTTTTCACCACAATTAAGACCCATGAGCCAACAGGCTGGCATCACCATGTGGACCCTCATTTGCATTGTGTATCTGTGAATGTTTGGGTGAGGGACAGATTACTGTAAAGAGATGGAGACTGCTGTGTCTCTCCTTTCTCCTGATTTTTAACTCCTTAAGGATAGACTGAATAAAAAGTCATTCATGCTATATAGCACCAGAGTAGTATCATAAATGTGTTAAATTCTGAACATATCTTAATTACAAATGGTTGAATAAATGTTAACAGAGAAATCAGAGCCCTGGCTGGATAGCCCAGTTGATTACAGCATCCTCCTGAAATGCCAAGGTTGCGGGCTCAATCAATCTCTCTCTCTCACACACACACATACACATACTCCCTCTCTCTCCTCTGTCTCTAAAATCAATATTTTTTTTAAAAGATAGAAGTTAGACCACCTAAAATTCTAATAGCAGTGAATACTTTTAAATTGCCTAAGCTTAAACAGAGCTATCTATGCAAACACATTTTGCCATGTCCTAGTCTTTTTAAAACACTAAGGCTTCCCTCAATTATTAACCTGTGGCAATACCATTCAGATGACCCCTAAGTAAGGGCAACTACATGTCTCAGTTTTGTGTCCATGGACATGTAGTATCACGTTGTCTAGGCTTGGACAGTCAATTGTATGGTTCCTCTATCTCTGAGTTTTCCAAAACTTCTCTTCTGGATCTACGGGAACACCTACTAAGTAGCCACCCACTCTGTTCAAATTCAGCACTAATTTTACTTTCTCACCTCTTTCCACAGCCTGAGACTCCTTTGATGAGGACAGAAACTCAAAGGAGTGTATTGGTGTTGCCGTGGGAAGCAGTGGTTAGGAGAAAGGTTCGGTGCCAGACTGCCTGGGTTCCTAATTTGTTCTTAACCCAGAACTTACAAGAGATCTTATACTCTTGTAGATCTCTGACACTTTGCAAGGCACTCAATGTCTTTTTGTTTCAGTTTTCTCTTATGCATCATGGAGACAGTATTAGTACCCACCTCCTAGGATAATGGAAAACCATATATAAATGACTTGGGAAGTGTCAGGTGCCAAGTACGGGGCCTAGCACATAGAATTAGTCACTATTGCTGTTAATCTCATTCTTCTTCAGAAAAAATGTGCAACCTTCTTTTCTAAGTGGATATTCTAATCCTCTCCTGTTAATTTATGCATAAATTACCAGTTTCCCTAGCTAAGGCAATTAAAAACAACAACCACCTAAATAAACCCAAATTGACAGAGATGGTGCAGTTCCTGAATAATTTATTGTGTAATAGGAGGTCAAGCTAATTCAAGCTAGAATTAATTGGAATCTCTGCTTCTAAAATCCTGAGACCCATTATGCCCTTAGTTGGGAGTCACTAGCCAAGCACTAATCAGTCAAGAAGTATCAGTCAAGACCCATCTAATATGCAGGTATCTCTCTAGCAGTAGTTTGTGACCTTGACTGCACATTATGAAATAACTAGGCAAATTTTAGAAATACTAATACTGAGTAACGCACAATGAACTGACTGTCTCCTGGCTGTACCTACTACATACAGGAGGCCTTCTATTTTGGTTTGGGAGCCCATGACTCCTCTACTTACATCCAGGAGGGATATGGGCTGAGGTCTAAAGACCATAGATCCTTTCCTCCTGAGAATAGATTTTCAACTGAAAATTTCAGTCTGTCCAAGCCACCTCATGATGGTGCCTTGGGAAGAATGAATTAAGGCCTTCCTTTAGTACTATTTTCTCTAGAGAAGATTTTTTAAAAGGAGATTTTATTGTTAAAAGCTGCTTAGAGGCCACCTACTCTATGTTCTTGCTTTTTATCCATGAAGAAATTCATTACAAGGTCTGTCTTTCATGTTGCCCCTGATTATTTCATAACAAAAGAATGTTGTCATGAGACGACTCTTCATGTGTTTCTAAAGCACTTGTGTCTTTCTTGTCCTAACTTCTTCCCCCTGAGCAGTCTCCTCTAGATTATTCCTTATCCCTCTTCCTTGGCCTCTCTCCCCACAAGGCTTCTCCAGCAGCCCTCTGCTCCATTTATTTCCTGCAACTTTTGCACTGAGACTGTACTCATCAGTGCTCAAATCTCATTCCTGTAACACCTCATACTCCCCTAACCATCTGCCTTCTCATCCTTTTTCGAGCCAACTAGCTAAAACAAGGCACATGTTCTTCAAATTTTCAATTCAAAGTCTAGCAGTAGCTTTTGTAGTTGTAGATACATAGGTGTAAATCTCTGGGAATTGTATGTTTTCACTTGTCCTGTGTTCTGACTATTGGAATAATAAGATATATAATTACATATGGTATCCATAATGATATTGATTATGGTTCCTTTACCATGCCAGCAGAAAATGTTTGGATCTTATATAAGATGACCATTAAATGTTCGGCTTAAAATATCTCTACTCCTTAGTACTAACAGAGGATGAGGAAAGAACTAAACTCAAAAGTGGACCTAACTGCTTAACCACCAACTAGGAGGTGTTCCAATAGGAAAACCTCCCATCAATAAAGAAAAGAATAATAACAAACAACATTATTTTCAAAATTTGAAATCCATTTTATGAACTCTGTTTGGATGAGATAATATGATCTAAGTCAACAGTTTTCTTATCTCTAACCATTCACTGTGGAAACATGGTAAGAGAGGATTTAGAAGATTAAAAGAAGCCTAGAAACTGCTCAGCCCCATGAGATTGCAAGACTAAGGACCCACCCCCACTTGCTAGAAACAAAAAAAGAAAATATTATTTCTGTTATATTCACACCATGTAAGTTTATACAGAAGGAAACAACTGTTGGAGTTCCACACAGATACACTTTGGAGGAGAGTGCCTTCTCTAGCATATTGGTGGGTATGTGGGGTATTTCCTTAAATTACATCCTCTTGCCTTGGAAATGTGTCTTCGACTTTCCACTGCCTCAAGTCACAATGAATGTCTTCCTATGTAAGAACTCCTGTTCAGGAAACCCTGAAGTCTGAAGTCTCTCTGTTCTTATTTGCACAGGTGATCTGGGGCAGTCAAGGAAGAAGAAGAAGTGATTATATGCTGTTTTGCAAGAACTAAAAAGGAAGAAAACATGAAAGTTTTCTTAATCATTTTTTTTAATTTGGTGGGGGGAGGTGGTGGAGAAACATAAGAAAGTAGAAAGGACAGTAAACAATATTTAAATTTAATAAGAGGGTTATGAAGGTAGATTAATTTGAGGACTCCTGGGTTTTAAAAGGCTTACTGGACATGCCAAAAATAACTCCTGCTGTTTCAGAATTTGTCACCTTCATCTGACCTCTGTGGAGGACAGTCTGTGGTCAAAATCTGACCATAGGCCAAAGAAACTCATAATTCAGTGTTCGAGAATGTTTAGACAGAGAAAAGGATTTAGGATCATTCAAACTCTTTGCAGAGGCAGTTGTTGTGGACCTGGATGAGAAGTTACCTGCATGAGGCTACAGACTTAGTGTGAGAACTTAGACAAGAGCTTTTGTCTCCCAGATATGTTAATTCCCAGCCCTGTGCCATTTTTTAATAATCCCAACTTTCCTAAAAATAAGCATTTTCATAAGCTAGCTATTTTCATGGACTGCTCATCTGTTGTTTTCCCCCCTCAATCTGGATAGAAGTGCAGGGAGATGGCAGCTACTAAAGTTGTCTACCTGGTATGGTATTTGGGGCAATGAGAAAATAAGTTATAAAAAATATTAGGAAATCTGTCCCCATTGTGGGCAAGCATTCTAGGAATGTATAAACACTGACCCTGGTGACACTGTCAAAATCTCTTCTATTCAAATATTGATTAACTTGTCAAATAAGTGTATATTTTATTTGGGGAACAGTTTAACTGGGAAGTGGTATGATTATGAGGAGTGCAGAGAGTGCTTTGGAGCAAATCACTTTACTGAGTTAATTTATGACTTAACAAAGCTGACTGTCAGTAAGCACATTAATAAACCCTGTTTTGACTTTTCTAGTGGAATTTCCCAGGTCTTACAGGCATATTTGGTAAAGAACACAAATGATAGATGTCTAGTGACGTAGAGAGATAGTCAAATCTAATAACGTGTCATGAGGCCTGGGGACTGGGTTGTGGGCACCAGGGTAAACTGTACTTGAGCTTCAACCAAACATAGTGCAGAGGAAATTTGGTGAAAATGTACAAAATGTGGTAAAACTGCCTGGGACCAAATAAAACTTTGATTGCTACCTAATTGACCATTGTGCAATATATATTCCAGCACTAGAAATTCCTCAAAAATATCAAGAGTGGTCTTGCAGGGTTAGGGAAGAGAGCAGACTATACCTGTAGGGCAGGCAGTGTAAGGGAGACTAGGATGGGCACCAAGAAACCTGCTTGGTCCCTACTTCTCTACACTCGTGTAAATATGAGCCTCAAGTATTTCCAGATTGAGCTGGAGACACCCCTCGCCTTTTCCTGTACCTGCTGCTTCTTGGCTGCTCCGAACACCTGGTCTCAACAGGAGTGCAGAAGGAGTAATCACAGTGGAAATTCCCTGAATACGAAGCCCACCAGGATCACCCAAATTTTCCACATCCCAAAGGTGACTGTGGCTGTATGCTTCTCAGAGTCGTAGTAAGCTCTTGTCTGGGATGAACATGCAGATTTCTATTTGTAGCTTTACTGTTCTCAGGGCCAACTTAAACCTTGATTGTTGCCCAACTGGCCACTGTGCAGTGTGTATCCCAACACCAGAAATACCTCAGAGCCATTTCCCATGGAGCACAATTCTCCTTGGTGCTGCTGTAACTTTAGAAAAAAGAAGCAACAAAACACCTCTAAAAATATTGATTAAACATTCATTAAAAGGTATGAAGTGCCTACATAAGGCTGCATTAGGTTATTAGTGCTTAAAAAGCAATACATTAGACTATTAGTGCTTAAAGAACAATACAAAGGATGAGAAAACTAGTCATAATGTTTGTATAGTGTCATGTGATTTACAACCAGACTTACTGTCATGATCTTATTTTATCCTCACAGGACTCTTCTAAGCAGAAAATGTATTGTGTTCTTATTTTTCAAATGAGTAAACTGAGTTTCTGATATTGGTATGCTGGTAAATGTTTACAAACCAACTCTCTAGAAAAAAATTTTTAGATTCTGCTTTATAGTGTTTGCCCATTTCCATTGTATAAACACTCTCCCATGGCCTTGTTCAAGCTATCACCAAGTCACTGAATGCAGAGTTGGGAAGAGATGAACACGTGGTCCTTGCAAGCCTGTACGAGCTGGCTGCAATTCAGCACTGGGTTCAGAGGAGGGAAAGTACTGGTCTAAGGTTACACAGATGGTTGCCTCTTGAGCCTACCGTCTTTTTATTACAGGCAAAGCAGTAACTGGCCTAAAAACCTTTATTTACAGGGTGGGTGGGTTGGGATGGGAGTAAAAGTTAGAAAATTGTACTGCAACAACAATTAAAAATATTTTTAAAAACCCTTTATTTACAAAAGCAAAAGTGCTTGTATATTTGCAAGGCAAAAGAAGGTGGTCAGGGGACCCCAACTTGGTGGAAACTGTCACCCATGCGTACAGGCAGAGGTAGGAGCAACACCACTGCCTCATGGATCTTACAGGTCCCTGTGCTTATTATGGTCTAGAGGCTCTGTCTCACTTGTGAAATCAATTTTGAATTTGGGAGCAAATTTATTATATTTGCCTAAACAGTACATTAGCCCTACCCCTTCCAAAAGAGTCATACATTTCTCAAGCTATTTCCAGCTCCTCTGCACCTACTTGCTATACTTGTCATAACAGGAAGTCAGTCTCATATACTGTAATCCCCAAACACTTTGTGCCTGCAACATAGGAGTGGGAGCAGGCCAAGGAACAAGCAGGGTGAGACCAGGCCTCCCAGAAGGCCCCCTGGATGAGCACTGAACCCATCCCCAAACTGGGCATCCCCCTTCGAGGGCCAAGTGTCAGAAACCAGAATCCACATCCAGACATTGTTTTCCTTCCTCATGCAGTTGGTGGAGCTTTTTTTTTTTTTAATAAAGCATTTGAGTAGGCAGCAAAGCCCATCAGGACTGTTTATTTATAGCTGTGGATTTTCAATGCTGTATAAATTAGAAACCATTGCTGAATAAGTCCCATGCCCACTCACACACGCAGGGCCGCTGTGAGTCCTTTCACAGAGTTTGACTGTACACAGTCTAAAATAGGAGAAAATGACATGCTCCGAGTCAAATGACGGAGTCACAGCTAAACTGCAAAGCAGAAAACCAGCAATTATTTTTCCTCAGCACAATATGGGGAGTACGACAGGTGCAATTATCCAATATTATTTAACAGCACTGGTTCACAGTATAGGAAGAAAATAAAGGTTTCTATGTCTTGGAGAAAAAAAAGAGAGAGAAAGGACCTGCCTTCTAGCTCCTGTTTCTGTGGATTAAGCTGTGTTATGCAAATTGAAATGGGCCAGGATTCCAAAAAGGAAAGAGAAACACCTGGCTCCTTCACCCTTCCTCCTGAAAATTCACAACCTGTGTCACTAGGGACTTCTGAGAAAAGACCCCTTGCCTTGGGGACCCTGAACATCCTCCTTTGAGGCAGTGACTCCAGGTAAGATTGAGAGGAAGGTGGGGTTTGCTAAACTCCTGTCCCTGAGGGGAACCTTCTACATTTACTCTTCTTCCCTCAGTTGAATTAAGATGAGGTTAAAGAGTAGGCAGCCCACAAAGAATAATTTTCATTACCTTAATAAAGTTTCCCCCTTTTAGTCTCCAGAACACTTTTATTCCTACTTCCAAGCCTTTCCTTAAACTGATCACCCTGCCTGGAAAGACATCTTTTCTTCCAGCTACTATCAAATAAATGTGTTGTCTTCATGGCTTCAGAACTTAGTGGAGCAGAATCCACATCCAGACATTGTTTTCCTTCCTCATGCAGTTGGTGGAGCTTTTTTTTTTATCCTAAAAAGTTTTCTCTTTGTTCTGCAGGCACTGGGTTCATTCCCTTCTTGATACCCCCACTGTAGGCCATGTCAGCCCTACACAATGTTCTGTCACTCTTTTCTCCATCTAGCCTCTTGGCTTTTGTTTCCGTGACAGTATGGCCTGCTGGAAAGAACATAATCTTCAAAACCAGACCAAACTCCAATCTAAATCCTGACTCTACCTCTCACAATTTGTATAGAACTTGGGGAAAATAGTTTCTTTTCTGAGCCTCGGTCTCTTGAAGTCACATGATAATACCCACCCCAATAAGATTTAATGTGGTGGAAGCAAGTGCTTGGCACCGAAGATTCCTCAGCCTACTCTGCTTAACTGCAAACCCATTGAGGCCATGGGTCATGTTGTTTGTATCCCCTCCAAGGCCCAACTCAGCACCATGAGAACACGCTGAAAATACAAACTGACTAAAGGGTACTTACACCTTCTTAATCCTATAGGCTTCCTCACCTAATATCTTCCTCCTCTCCTGGAAGCTGAAATTCTCAAAACAGGACTCCCTATTTCATTTAAGATGCTCTCTCCACTTACATCCCAGAATCCTATTAATAATGATGATAAAGTTATAGTTTCATGTGACCTAGCAGTAGAAAGCACATTGATAAAATGGAACACAGGACAAATAAATTTTGATAAAGAGACAAAGGAGGAATTGCCTGGAGAACAAAGATAGCGGCAGGTGAAGCTCCAGACTGGACAACTGAATGGCCCTGACTACCCCAGGGATGGCCTGTGGGTAAAAGGCTTCAAATAGGGAGCCTGATCTTTAAGATAAAAGTGGTGCGGGGGGAGCACTGAAGACAAATCTTTACATCAATTTATTTTCCTTTAGGGGCCTGCTCACTCCTTCCTTGCAGATGCTATCTGCTGTCATTAAGATGTGGTCTGGTCTGATTCAATTTATCATAGTGGAGGCTTCTTCAGCCACTGCTGGAATGTGATTCTTCAAGGACCATGGAAAGGGTCTCTGCTTTTACTGTCACCCCATAAATTTTGCTAATGTATAAAAAAATCCTACACCAGGGATAAAGCCTACCATTTAGAGAAATGAAGAGACAAATTTAGCATGTAAATACTTAGAGGTGACCTATTGACTTATACTCATTCATGTTCAATTATCAGTGAAAGATATGTCATGCTTTGAAAGCTAGTGTTAATATGGAGGGATATACTCAGCACAGTGAAAATGAGGATACTGGGAGGAAAAGAACAGCTGAGGAGAGGGTCCACTTCAGACTTCAAGTACAAACTTTGCCTACTCTACAACATTTTATTATGTGAGTTGCCAAGAAAAGACTGGAAATGTATCTTGGCTCTCCACACCTCTCTGAGAGTGCTAACCTATGGTTTGAGTACTCTAAAAGGGAGCTAGACAGCGATCTTGGCCACTGATGGGTCAACAAAATTCTGCATGCCTTTGGAGGAATAGAAAGAGGAAGCATGGCTGTGACATGTCACTCTGTTTCTAGGCTTGGTTACCTGCACTACAGGAATTTAAACTTGCTTTATGGCTGAGGAGAGAAGTTAGTGTTGTGTTGTCATCATTTTAAAGGAGAGAGGTGACAGAGTACAGAAAGAAATTTCATTGGCTCATGAGGAGATTTAGCCAGGGTTGAACTTGCCCAAGATTTCTTCTTCCCCAAATATTTTACCAACCAGTTCCAGAGCCATTGAAGTGTTATAGGGGAACTGACAGTTATTAAAGTCAAGGAGCATACCTTTTTCATCAGTGTATACTCCACCCAGAGCATAGTGCATAATACACAGTAGACTTTAAATGCATATTTGATGCTTGGGAAGATTCAAGGAACATGTCCCCGTGTCTCATGCAGGCATTAGAATTCAAATTTAGATCTATCTGACTCAAATACCCCAGTAGTTTCTACTCTACAAATGGCTTTTAATATTTCCTGATATCCTCAGAAATACATTTTACATAATGACCCAGTAGAAACACAAACGCAGGCTTTTAATTTGTATGATAAACCCATTTATTTTCTATCCTATAATCTTCTATTATTTGAAATATACTGTGACCATTAAATTGATTTCTTAATCCAACAATAGAGTTGCCACTGATAAGTTGAACAACACTGCACTCCATCATATTGTAGGATTCATTGAATAAGTAATTATAAAGTGCCCTTTATATTATGTGTTTGGCCCTGGCCATATGTGTGCCATAGAATGGGGACAGGGACATGGTGGTCATCGTCCAGGCCATCTGCATTAGGATTGGAGGTTTCCATCCTTTAATCCTGCAGCACTTTGGGGGATGTAAAACCAAGCCCTGTTTTTCCAGCTCGCTCATTTGCAGCTGCACGACTAGACTGCACTCCTCTGAGATGCAGACAGGAAGAGGAAAAAACACTTCCTCTGTAAGAGCTTACAAAACCTTCCTCTGAGGCTTAAGGCTGGCGTGAGCAGATAGATTTGGTTACATTTTAGGGATTTGTCTTCACTCAACACTTAATTTTATTAAGCCTCGAATTATAAAGTTAGAGGATTGTAGAGTTAGGGAAACAAATATTGTATGATTTTACCTTGCCAGAAATCTGGTGCACAATTCTGAAAACTCTCAATCTAGGCATTTTTTATTCCATTTGAAATTTCTTCTAACAACATACTAAAGTGTACTCACGTCATTTTATGTTCATGCATTAACTCAACTTTGCCAATTTTTAAAGTCATGTTAATATATACAATTCTTTTTATTATAAAACAGATTGTATTGGCACTGTCTGTACTTTCATCTGCTAGATTTCCTGCCCTCGTGACATTTTAGTGCCCTCACATGTCACCAAACTGAAAGTAAGAGGCCAAGGGATCTATCTGCAACCAAATTAGTCAGTTTCCCTGCAAAGCAATGTGATTTCCTGGGTAAGCTTCACATCGAAGGAAAGAAAAGACCGGTTGCAAAATATCCTTCCAACTCACAGATGAACTTCTCTCGGGCTCACCTGGGAGCCATTTTAGACTCCACATGGAATACAGGATTACTGAGTGACTGTGTAAACAATGGTAAAGGTAGACTTTTCTGGGCAATCTAGTGGGTTGAATAAAAATGCCACATGAACCTTGGTTCAGTAGTTGTTTATTGGAAAAGAGATTGAAAGCACTACTTCAGGTTGGGTCTCCAAGGATGAGAGCCAGCAAAGCTCCAAGCCATTTGTGCATGAATATGTTTGTGTGTGTTACCAGGGATTGTGCTTTTGTACCTGAGATCAAAGAGCAACCAGGCCTTTTTTGCTAGTTGGTGGGTGGAGGTACCCATGGGGGGCAGCTCTTTGATTTTGGCTTATTGTCTTACTGCCCCATACATTGCCCCCTTTTACATTTAACATTTGCCATTCACTTTACCTCACATGGTCACCCTTGACCAATGAATGGCCTTGACTCCTACTACAGAATATCGTTGGACTAGGCTATTCACCCAATAGCTAAATAATCCCAACTAACATTTAGCTAAAACTTTACCACTACTAAATTTAATTATGTTTACAATGTAAATTCATTTGTAGTTGCAATACTTGTAAGGAGTGTAGCTATTATTATCTGTACTGGTTTCCTAGGGCTACCATAACAAAAGACCACAGACTAGATGGGTTAAAAACAACAGAAGTTTATCCTCTCACAGTTCTGGAGGCTGGCAGTATGAATTCAAGGTGTCAGCAGCACTATGCTCCCTCTGAAGGCTCTGCAAAAGACTATTTCCTTCTGATGGTTTGTGATAACCCTTCATTCCTGGCTGCACTGCTCCAATCTCTGTCCCCATCTCTTATGGCATTCTACCATGTATGTCTCTGCATCTCTTACCATAGAGGTTGTCTATGTCCAAATCTCCCTGTCTTTTCTCTTATAAAGATACCAGTCATTGGTTTTATGGCCCATCCTTAGTCCAGGGTGTTTCATTCAAACCATCCCACCACAGAGATGTCCCTGCCACCTCCCAGTGCATCTTTTCTGGCCATAGGAGCAGTGAACTAACTCCCATGGGAGAAGGACAAGGGGCCCAAGACTTAGGTCTATGCACATGATGGGGACACCAGCTACTTTTCCTACGATGATGGAAGGAGGAGGAGGGGCTTTCTGGACCAGGCTATTCAGGTTGAGAAAAGATGGTTCATTTCCACTATATTGTGCCAGCCCAGAAACCTGCCAGAAATCCTAGGGCAGGAACTAGGGGCCACACAAGTCTATCTGACTCCTGGCTTCCATGATCTCTTTGTGTTCCCTTTTCTTTGTATCCCTTTGATTTATGAGACTAGAGGAGATGATCACTTCTAACTTACTATGAGATGATTAACTGATTACAATCACATCTACAAGACCCTATTTCTAAATAAGGGTCACAGTCTGAGGTTCCAAGTGGACATAAATATTGGGGAGGTGCTTTTCAATCCACCCCATTGTTTCTATTTTACAAATAAGGGGATTAGAGTCAGAGGTCATTGGATATCACATTACAGCTTTTCGTTCTTCTCACTTGTCTGTCTTAACTAAGCAGTCACCAATAATTTATACTACTGAGAACCTACTATAAAGGGCCACTGCCATTTATTATCTGTAGTCCTCCCCACATCCCTGATAGGTGGACATTAATATCCTAATGTTAAGGATGAAGACTCTAAGTCTCAGTGAGATTAATGGATTCTCCCAAGGAGAATTATCCAACAAGAAAGGCGGCCATGCCTAGCATGGTCAGCTGGGGTGCCTGCCCCCTTTCCTTTATGTCACATAACTTCTACAAATTCCTGCTTCTGTTTTCTTTATGATGTCTAGAGGATCAATCCTTTCTTCTTTCTCCCCTAGGATGAAATGTCAAACATTTTTATTCCAAACCTTCTGAGGCAATGACAAAATTGTGCAGGCCCTGAAAAAACGGGAAAAAAACACACATTATTGTGCAAAACCCTCTTTCTTGAGCCCTTGCAGTTTGAATGGCCAAGAAAATGGGTTAAATGGACATCAAGGGAGCTTTAGGGGGTGAAAATACAAAGGGCTGCCAGAGGGGCACATGGCAGAACTATTCAGTCTTGCCTGCATATTTGCGGTCACCTGAGGATTTTGTAAAATACCCAGGTCCTTCCTCCAAGCTTTTGGATTGTTCTGGCTATGGATTAGGCACTGGGAGTTTTAAAAGCACCTCTATGTCATTCCAATGTGCAGCCACCACTAGAAGTATTGATAGTTGAGAATTCTTGAATTTTATTTGGAAAGTGGCAGCTGAAGTCTGATCAAGTATCAGGTTGTTTTAAACATCACCTGGAAGAGCTACAACCTTCTTTCCTAGCTGCCTTCAGGTGCCCAGCCATCCTGATGCTTGGCAGAACTGGTGGCATGGCTGATTGCCTACTCCCTTTGGATGCAACACCAGAGGTGACTTTAAGGCAGAGTGCAGGGCCAGCTCTGGGAATCATTCAGAGTTTCTAGAGAGTTTCCAGTTGGGTGTTGTCATATCCTCCTATAGGCCCCAATTCACTTCCCTAGTGGTGAAGGAGCCCAGGCTGCTGGAACAGGGCAGAAGCTCCTTGTGGGAATTGTGCCAGAAGTCAGCCTTTGGACTCAACCACTAGCTCTCCTGGATCTCCAGCCTGCTGGTCCAACCTGAAGACTTTGGACTTGCCAGCCTCCTCAATAGCACAAGCCAATGCTTTAAAATAAACCTGTCTATCAAAACACACACTTATGTGTACACACACTTACACACACATACCCATTTGTTTCATTTCTCTGAAAAACCCTGAATAATACACTCGTCTACCTTTCTCTGGGTTTGCCTTCTCACCCTGCTCCGCACCTGCCCTCAGTCACTTGTCTTCCAGATCACTTGCCTGAAGTCCCTGACTCATAGACCTAAAATAAGCCCTCAGTTTCTATGCCAAAGTTTCTCTCTCTTCCCCTCATTCAAGAATCTCTTGAAATCTCACATCATTCAATCAAGGAAACAACAGTCTTCCCTCCCTCAGATGAGCTCATTCAGGAACAGATTTCAGGGAAAAAAAAAAAAAAAAGACAGAAAGAAAAGGAAAAAAAAAAAACCTCTGTAAGTGTTGCTTTGAAACAGTTCCACACATGACCATAAAGGGACTTGGTGCTTCAAAATGTTCTGCCTTAGAGATCGGCTGTACGGGGTTGGGTCTGTGCTGCACAGATTCCTATTTGGCCAATGGTCTTGGGCGTGGCTTCCTGATGGAGGTGCTAAAGGCCATTGCCTTCCAAAGTTACAGAGTTTACAAGCAACCTCACACTAACATTGCTTACCAGGTGAATTGGGTGAGAAGGTATGAAGGAGCTGCTGCAAATCCCTAAGTATATGTCCTTTTGACCTGGCACAGTGGGTCACTGTGCTTCCTCCCAGGAGCAAGGCCCATTATTATACAAGCTCAACACAAATGGTCAATACACAAAGTCCACAGCACCAATCTGGTGGCCCATTAACCCCACCTGTGTTTACCTACAGGCCATCCCAGGTCAGAGGCCATTAGTAGCTGGGATTAGAAGAGCAGTCACGGCCGAACTCATGGCAGTTACTGCAAAAAACCTGCAAGGGTCTCATCACTGTCCCTTGAACTGTGGTTGATGGAGGATTAGGAGGACATTACCCTCCTCTTGCTACTGCACCTGGGGAGTGGCTGTGTGATGTTTCTGTAACCACCATTCAACCACACTCCTAGTAATCATTGCAGTGGCTATAGAACACACTGCCTTAAAGCTCCACCAATGAGCTGCAGTTCCAAAGACCCCTGAACCAGCTTGGGGAGAGGATAGTAGCCATAGGATAAAGAAAGCCCAAAGTATGAGCTCATAGTATAGGGGCTACTGCAACATCAGAAAGAGCATGAGCTTTACAGGCAGGCCAAAGTCAGTTAGTCCTATTTTCATAGCCATTACCATCTTGGATGACTTACTGAATGTTTCAGAGCTGGGTCTGGTCATATATAAATTATGGGTGAAATACTTAGCTTCTGTCAGAATTACTACAGTGCATGAATGGAAGGTCATAATGGTCCTAGAACACAGCCCAGGGTCAGGCAGTCAATAAACATCACTTTCCTTCTTGGCTCTTTTAACTCAAAAGCTCTATTAATCCAATGAGGGATAGTTATGTTATCATTTGTGAACCTTGTAGATTTAGTGTTAAATTACAAAGGACAAAACAGCTAATGGGGCTCAGGGGGTTAGAAGATTATAACAGGATGGACACTAACTTATTGTCTGTGTAACTTCACAAAATCAATAATGGGGTCCTAATCATTCTTTGATTTGAAGTACAAATAAGATCTTTACATATGACTCAACAGAATAAAAATGGGGAGAAGGCAATGAAAACTTGTAACTGCCATAGACTCCACAATCCTAGTTTTAAGAATCCTGTAAGTCTCCATAAAGCACTAACGTTTCAACAAACGCACCACTTCAGGTAGGCTCACATTCAGGGGAACAGCCCATTGCATATGAGAATACCTCCTTAGCAGTCCTTGCATTACAAGGCGATCAAGATAAATTCATTTTCTGATTAACAAAAGATAAGGAGGCCATGCTTGACATTTGGAAATAGAGTATTTGAAGCACATTTGCAGAGTTTAAATTCTCTCATTTTATAATAAGATGACTTGGCAGTATGTCCTCACAATGGTAGTGTAACTAACTTTAAAGGGAGCGGAGAGAATATACATTCTCTGCTACTTCCAACTGCATTTTCTGTATTTCATGAAAATTCTAGGCCTACAATTAAAAGGGATGTTGAGAGCCCTCTGGTGGCTAAATGGACTCTTCCCTTTGCTTAGAGATGTTAAATAATGTGTTTTGAAAGCCCTCTGCCTTGTTGCAATTAGCAACTTGCTGCACGCACTGCATCTTGTCTCCACCTGTGCAGGTTCACCCTGGGGCAAAGAGATGACGAGATATTTTATTTTTCAATCTCTTTGATGCTCACATTCAGCAAAGATCTGGGCAAGTATTTAATCCACTTTCTGAAAAAATTAAACACATTTCTAGAAATTAAATTTTCAGACATTTATCTAACAAATATATAGTAACTATAACAAGTCAAACACCATACCAGCTATTGTCAGACATATTAGAAAAGTTAAAATATAATCTCTAATTGCAAGTAGTTTATGGTAGTTTAGTACAGAAAGGAACAGCCTTGAATTTTTTAAATGTGGTTTTTCTTATAAACCTAATTGTTTTATGAAATACACTAAATTTTCTTTGAAGAGATATGCTCTAGGTTCTCTGTCTTCTATCCACTCAGTGCATTTAGCAGGAATCAGAGCATCATTCTGGACTCTTCCTTTTTCCACCCACCAATCCAGTCATTCCTCAAGTCCTGCCCATTCTACTTTGTTTCTATTGACGCCAACTTGGCTTAAGACAATATTTCTAGTTATTACAATTTACTTTAAAAATATTTTTTAAATTGTTTTTGAGTGTTAATACATGCATAGACCATAAAATTCAAAATGTACAGTAGTGAACACATAAAAAATAAGTCTCTCTCACACCCTATCTCTTAGTTCCCATCTGCGAAAGCAACTACAACCCCAGCCTCTTATAAAAGCTTCCAGAGACACTATAATCATGTCCAAGCATATACATAGTGTTTTTACAAGTGATGGCATGCTTTTCTGCACCACACTGTCACATCTTTCAATACATGTTGGAGAAAATTCTAAATCAGTGTAAAGAAGGCTGCCTCAATTTTTTAAGATATGCATAGAATTCTATTATATGCATATTACCTTAATTTATATAATCACTTCCCTATTGATGAAAACTCAGGTAGTTTCCAATCTTTTGCTATTATAAGTCAATGTTCCAATAAAGACAATCATATAGACATCATTTTGCACATGTGACAGAATATATTTGGAATAAATTCCTAGAAGTGGAATTGTTGGGTCAAAGGAAATGTGTATTTTTACTTTTGATAGTTATTGCCAAATTATTCTTCATAGAGGTTTTACCAACATCTACACTCCCTGACAATCTCCAAATACAGTGGGTTCTACAATCTTATGGGTAGAAATGGTAGCTCAACACAGTTTCAATTTATATTGTTCTAATTTTGATTAAGGCCAAACATCTTTTTATGTTTAATATTTATCTTAACATGTATTAATTATATGTATTTTGTATGAACAGACTTTTATGTCTTTTGTCTGTTGTTCTGAGTATTTGTTTTATTTCTTATTGAACTGCAGAAACTTGTAGTGGGCAGCCTCCAAGATACTCCAGATGGCCCTCGCTTCCTAGTATACACACCCTTTCATAGCCTCCCACATTGTACCAGGTTGGTCTGAGTGACCAATGGCATATGGCAGAAATTACGGTATGTCCTTTTCGATATTTGCTCGTAAAAGGCACTTGGCTCTCTCAGTGACTCTTGCTCTCTCTCTCTCTAGTCGTTTGCTCTGGGCGAAACCAGCTGCCAAGTCGTCCAGCTACTGCTGAGAAGGCCACATTGTGAGGAACTGACTTCCAAGAACCACATAAATGACCTTCCAAGTGGATCTTCTAGCCCCAGGTGAGACTTCAGACAAGGCTACACCCACAATGGACAGCTTAACAGGGATCTCATAAGAGAGTCTGAGCCAGAACCACCCAGCTAACCTATTCCCAGCTTCTTGATTCTCTGAAACTGAGAGATAATAAATGTTTGTTGTTCTAAGCTGCTAAATTTAGGGGTAATTTGTTATGCATCAATCAATAATAATATAGAGATCTAAATACATTAATAAAATAAGTCTTCTCTTGACTTTCAGTTTCTTTATACAAGTTTTAAATAGTTCTTCCTATTTGCTGCTGGTCTTCTGTGTGATTTTTAAATTTCCTTTCTTGATACAAAAATTTTTTAATTTTTCATAATGAAACAGCAATTTAGGAAATTACTTTTTTAATAGATTCCTTTTATTGCTATTATTGTTTTTATTATGTATTGGTTTTGGGTGTACAGTTTAGTGGCTAGAAAATCATGTGCTTTACATTGTGTTTCCCTCAATATTTCCAGTACCCCAGCTGGCATCATACATAGTTATCACAATATTATTGATTGTATTTCCTATGCTTTACTTGGTTTCCCATGACTATTTTGTAGCCACCAGTTTGTGCTTCTTAGTCCCTTCACATCTTTTACACAGTGTCCTAATGCCCCAATTCAAAAGAATACACACCCCTATACTCAGTGCAACATTATTTATAATAGCCAAGCTATGGAAGCAACCCAGTGTCCATCAATAGAGTGGATAAAAAGTGATAGTACACAGATACAATGGAATATTACTCAGCCATTAAAAAGAATGAAATCTTATCATTTATGACAGCATGGATGGACCTAGAGGGGATTATGCTCAGTGAAATAAGTCAGTTAGAGAAAGACAAATACCATATGATTTCACTT
Organism: Tonatia bakeri; assembly: GCA_004024845.1. Classification (NCBI taxonomy): domain Eukaryota; kingdom Metazoa; phylum Chordata; class Mammalia; order Chiroptera; family Phyllostomidae; genus Tonatia; species Tonatia bakeri. The sequence goes on along the minus strand of PVIA01006950.1, from coordinate 4,876 downwards.
ATATTGGAATGTCAAGAATAAATAAGTAAACAAACCAAATTGAAATAGTCTCATCGATACAGAGAGAGAATTAATGGTTGCCAGAGGAAATTAATTTTTTACTTAGAAATGATAAAAAGAGAATACAGACAAACCTTGTTTTATTTCAGTTCACTTTATTGTGCTTTGCAGTACTGCATTTTCATCAATATTGAGGTAAGACCCTCTACTAACAAAAACATTATGACTCGCTGAAGACAGTTAACAGCATTTTTTAGCAATAGAGTATTTTTTTAATTAAGCTATATACATTGTTTTTTAGACATAATGCTATTGCACACTTAACAAGCTACAGTTTAGTGTAAACATAACTTTTATATGTACTTGGAAGCCACACAATTCATATGAATCACTTTATTGCAATATTCACTTTATTGTGGTTGCCTGGAACTAAACCACAATATCTCTGAGGTATGCCTATATTAAACAATATTGAAATTTCATTTTCCTCCATTTCTAATAATAAAGAGCTAGGCTTTTGAACCAAGCCTCCTGCTAAAATCAACTAAAAATGCATAAAATAACTTTCTAACCTACTTAAAATCATCAAAAAATATGACAAGATAATAAGGAATTACTACATCAATTTCTAAGAGACTCTGAGAATCCATAAAAGCAAGAAAAACCACCAGAGCCTTTTGCCCTACAGATTTAGGTTACTATTTTGAAGATCTCACAGAGTAAGAAGGATAGACATCAAAGCTCAGGGTCCCCAGGTTGAAAGGTTAATACTAGACATCCTGTCTTATGTTAACCTGAATCCCAAAGGAAGAACCCTCAGAATAAAAATAAACCAGAAGTAAAAACTACCTGCTTCTCTCCCTCAAAAAAAAACAAAAAAACAAAAACAGTCCCCAAATATAGGTATCTTAATGCTGAATAGAGCCAAGCAGAAGAAAAAAACTGATAATTTGTCCCTGAGTAGGGAACTATCCAGAGACCAGCTCCCTGAGTTTCTAATAACAGCCTAAATTTAAAACCCAGGAGTGGTTAAGAAAACCTCAAACCATGATTTCAATTTGAATTGGTTGCACAGAGGTAGTAAAAGCCTGGAAGAGGCAAATGCAAAATTCTGAAAAGGGCTGCTTCACCAAACTCACAAAAATCATGTCTTATGGACAACGAACAGTGCTGAAGTCAATGGTAATCCAATGGCAAGAAACTAAGTTGTAATGAGAAAGAAAAGGCAGCAAAAAATACCCCACTATATAAACTCTGAAAGACTCTGGGTCCTGGAATAATCAGAGGCAAATTATAAAATAGCTGTGTTTAGAAAAATAAATATTTAAAATATCTGTAGTAAACAAAAACTTGGGGTAAAAGTGACCTAGCAGATTTGAAGATTCAAACAAAACATCTAGAAATAAAAAATACAAAAACATAAATTGAAAACGTATATGCTTTCACTCATATGTTGAATGTGCAACTGAAAGCAACAAATTGGCAAAGACAAACAAAATTTCATAGACATGGACAACAGTATGGTGGTTACTGGAGGAAGGGGTTTTCAGGAGGAGGTAGTGAAGGCTAAAGGAAGTCAAATATATGGTAATGGAAGGAGATTTGACTTTGGGTGATAAAACTCATTGCAATATACAGGTAATGCATTATATAATTATGCATTTGAAACCTACGTAATTTTATAAACCAATGTCACCCAAATAAATTTAATTTAAAAATGTTTAAACAATTAAATAAAAAATAAATAAAGTAAAATACAAAAAACTAAATAGATGGGTTTAAGAGAACAAAACTAGAGAAAACTGGAACATAGAACAAAAAAAATCATCCCAACTGCAGCATAAAGAAGGATAAAAAGGTAGTTAAGAGAAATGAAAAACTAAAAAAGGTCTACCATATGTAGAAGCCAAAAAAAATTATATAAAAAAAACAACTTCCAGAACTAACTAGTGAATTTATCAATGTTAGAAGATACAAGATCAATATACAAAATCAACTGTCTCGCTATATATATCAATAGATAGCATTTGGAAGATAAGATTTTCAAAAATACTATTTAAAAGAAACAGTATAAAAGCATAAAATACTTAGTTTTTTTTGTTAAGGGAGAATTTATATACAGTAAAATGCACACATCTTATGTTCTCTGTTTGATGAGCTCTGACAAGTGCACACACCTGTGCACCCTATCCCACACCTCTTCCCTTCCCTGGTCAAGGTACAAAACACTGTCCTCACTCCAGATAGCTAACTCCCTTATGCCTCTTCCCAGTCAATATCTGTTCTACCTCCAACCTCAAGCAACTCTCTTCTGATTCCTTTTACCATAGTTGATGGATTGTCTTTTATAGAATTTCATGTAAGTTATACCATGCAGGATGTACTGGCTTCTTTATTTGGCGTGGGCATGATGTTCTTAAGTTTTTCCATGTCTTTGACCTATGCTTCAATCTTTTTATTGCTTTTAGTGTGTATGGATATATCACAATTGATCCATTTTCTGACATTTAAACATTTGGGTCAATTTCTGCCTGAGCCATTATAAATAAAGTTACTATGAGTAGTCATATACAAGAACTTTTATGAACACAAGTATAACCCATTTCCCTTTTCTCTTGGGGAAATACTTAGAAGTGGAACTGCTTAGTTAAAATGCAATAATATACTAGAATAATCCTTATAAATGGCTACCCCACTGGACTGTAAACTCTTTGAAAGCAGGGTCAGGTTCCATTCACTGGCTTGTCTGAGATGCTTGCACAGTAAGGGTGCACAGGAGGCACTAACCATGTATTTACTAGGTCAATCTACTGGGGATGCATTTCCCTAACAGCTGGTAAAGTTGAACATCATTTTATACATAAGCTGGCCATTTGTATGTCTTCTTGGGAGAAGTGTCTGTTCAGGTTCTCTTCCAATTTTTTAACTGGATTATTTGTTGTTTAGTGTTGAGTTGTATTAGTTTTATATGTATTTTGGAAAGTTAGATTGTTTACTTGGGATTTTTCGTGCTTCCTCTTGTAGGCTTGTATAGCTATGAACTTTTCTTTTATAACTGTTTTTGCTGAAACTCAAAAAATTTATAAAGTTTTGTTTTCATTTTCATTTGTCTCAAGTTAGGTTTTGATTTCCTGTTTAATTTTCTCTTTGATGCATTGGTTCTTTATTAGCATGTTGTTTTTCCAGTTTTCTTCCTGTAGTTGATTTCTACTTTCATACCATTGCTGTCAGAACATATACTTGATAAAATTTGTATTGAATATTGAGGCTTATTTTGTGGCCTAATCTGTGTATCCTAGGAAATGTTCCATGTACACTTCAGAAAAATGTGGAATCTGTAGTTTGGGGATGAAATGTCCTGTAAATGTCTACTAAGTTGATCTGGTCTAATGTGATACATAAGGCCATTATTTCCTCATTAATTTTCTGCCTGGACGATACATTGAGGTAAGTGGGGTATTAAAGTTCCCAAATATTATTATATTACTGTTAATTTCTGCCTTTATGTCCATTAATTTTGCTTTATATGCTTGGGTGCTCCCAAGTTGAGTGCATAGATATTTATCATTGTTATCGTCCCCTCTTGGGTTGGCCCTTTAATTATTATGTGATATCCTTCTTTGTCTCTTTTTCCATTCTTTATTTTAAAATCTGTGTTGTCTTACATGAGATCACTACCTCGGCTTTCCTTTAGTTTCTATTTCCATGGAATGTCTTTTTCTAACCCCTCATGTTTGGTCTGTCTGTGTCCTTAAATTTAAAATGAGTCTCTTTTAAGCAAGATAGAGATGGGTATCATTTTGGAATTTTGGGTTTTTGGGGATTTTTTGGGTCCATTCTTCACCCTGTGTGTTTTGATTAGAACATTTAGTCCACTTACATTTTAAGTAATTATTGAGTAGATGTGTGCTTATGGCCATTTTTTAAACAGTTTTTTTGTTTGTTTGCTTTTTAAATACCTTTTTTGTGTGTTTTTTTGTGTGTGTGTGAGGGTGGTGCTGTGTTACTTTCTCCTCTTTATCTCTTTCCTTTTGATTTTCTGAGTTTATTTAGTGTTTTGATTGGGTCCCCTTCTCTTTATTTTTCTGTGTTTTTTAAAGGATTTTGGGTTATGGTTATCATAAGTTTCATATATATATATCCATTTATATCTATAGCAATCTATTTTAAGCTGACAGGCTTTTAAGTTCAAACACATTCTAAAAGCACTACATTGTTACTTTTTCTTCTATTCTTTACATCATGTCATGCTTTCTACTCTTTCATTTTGTATATCCCTGTATATTGTAGTTATAGTTAATCTTGCTATTTTTGTCATTAACCTTTATATTAGCTTCTTAAGTAGTTGATTCACAGAGTTTATTACATACTTATCTTTACCAGTAAGATTTCTTCCTTTCCTATATTTCTTAGTTCTGGTCATGGACCTTACTTTTCTGCATAAAGAAGACCCTCTAACAATCTTCTTGTAAAGCCAGTTTAATGGTGGTGAACTTTTTTAGTTTTTGCTTTTCTGGGAAGCTCTTTATCTCTCTCTCAATTATGAATGATAACCTTGCCAGATATAATATTCTAAGTTGTAGTTTCTTTCTTTTATCGCTTTAAATGTTTCCTGCCACTTCCTTCTGACCTGTAAATTTGCTGCTGAGAAATTAGCTGATAGCCTTGTGGGATTGTCCTTGTATGTGACTTGTTTCATTCTTGTTATCTTCAACTTATCTCTTTATTCTTAACTTTTACCATTTAATTACAATATGTCTTGCTGTAGGCCTTTTTGGTTTCATCTAGTTTTGAGCTCTCTGCTCCCTGGAACTAGGTGTCGGTTTCTTTTCCCTGATTAGAAAAGTTTTCCACCATTATTTCTTTACATATACTT
>PVIA01006949.1:75823-89964 GCA_004024845.1 Tonatia bakeri | reverse complement strand
CTAAGCAAACAACTAGAACAGGAACAGAACCACAGAAATGGAGATCACATGGAGGGTTAGCATCAGGGGGGTGGGAGGAGGAGAGAGGCGGAAAAGGTATGGAGAATAAGTAGCATAGATGGTAGGTAGAGAATAGGGGGAGGGCAAGAATAGTATGGGAAATGTAGAAGCTAAAGAACTTACGACACATGGACATGAACTAAAGTGGGGGAATGTGGGTGGGAGGGGGTGGACAGGGTGGAGGGCAAAGAAGGGGGGGAATGGGACAACTGTAATAGCATAATCAATAAAATATATTTTTTAAAAAAATTACTTAATTACATTCCTCCACTATTGTTTACAACCCAAATTTTAAATGGTAGGAGTTTCAATCTTTACTTTCATGGTAAATTCTCGTTCTCCTACTTAGTCAAGCTGATTTTTCACACATTTAAAATGATTTCAACTAAAAAAAAAACAGTTTGAACTCTCTTCTCAGACTTCTGTATTTAATATCACATTCTAAGGTGTGGCTCAGCAGCACAAGTCACCAGCTCAGAGACTCCCAAACTCCCAAGCTCCTTTTCATTTTTTTTCTTTTAGAAAAATAATGGCCACATCTCAGTGGGATAATCCTGGCCCCAAGTATAAGCTCCCAATTCTTTAGGACTACTTTGGTATCTGCATTTGTTCACCAGTGCCGCCCTACCAAAGTACCACACTGTGTTGTCTAAACAACAGAAAATTATTTTTTCGCTATTCTGGGGGCCAGAAGTCTGAGAAGGCAAGGTGTTGGCAGCATTGGCTCCTTCTGAAGCCTCTGTCCTTGGCTTGTAGATGGCTGTCTTCTTCCTGTGTCTGTATATCATCTTCTCTCTGTACCTATGTCCTCATTTCCTCTTCTCGTAAGGACACCAGACATATTGGATTAGGATCTACCCTCATGACCTCATTTTACCTTAATTGTCTCTGTAAAAGTCCCTATACCCAAATACAATTACATTCTGAGGTTCTGGGGCTCAGAACTTTGACATAGGATGTTATTGAGGGATGGGGGGGACACAATTCAGTCCATGACAGTATCCCAAAAATTTTCTTCTACAAAGTTGTCTATATTGTATAACATCAATGTCTATGACCCTGACAACAAGGAGTTTAAACTACTGCTACCCCATCAATGTTTTTGTTACCTCCCTATAATAATATAGATAAGTTTTTGTATGACCAAACCATAGTTTTTATTCAGTGTTATCAGCAATATCAGCTATATCATAATTTTCATCTTTGAAGACATTATGAACCTCATTTGTAAAAAAAAATTATAGAAAATGTTTTTGCCAATTATGAATTATCAATAGTAAAACCAAATTCTAGATTTTTAAAAATTTATTGAAACCAATAATATCTTCTTAAATTATTATTGCTCTATGTCTGGCACTTAAAAGAGCATAACCTTTAGTCAAAATATAGACCGGCATAACTTATCCTGAGCCCTCAATATATGTCACAGTCCCTGTTCATTCCACGTAAAGATTCCAAATGACCTGATGAGAGGCAACGCAGATTTATGTGGTTATATCAATATAAAGTCTATCACTATGGGGTGCCTACTAGTTTCACATATTATACTAGGTTAAATTGGATTCAAAAATTGATGTGAGAGAGAGATTATCATCTCTACTTTACCAATAAAAAAAAAAAACGAACCTTAGAAAGATTAAGTAAATTATTCAAGGTCACACAGCTCACAGAGGGTCAAGACTTAGGTGTCGAGTCTTATGTGTGAACCTAGTCAGTCTCATATGACTCCAGGAACTTTTTTTTTTTGCCACCACATGTTGCTTGTTTGACTTCTTAAAACATGTAATAATGTCCTCTCAGTGCAGTGGCTCAGCAGCTCACAACTTTTCCTGGGCCATAAAAATATCCAATCTAGTTTCATCAACTGTTAGTTTTGGTAAATAAAATAACAGCATCTTTGTTTCTATGTTTTAACTGCAAAATAAATCATGGGGTATTCATCATCAGAAATTTAAAATCTATCTCTGAGTTTGGGTGGTGATGAATACTAAGGTTATATGAAACTACAATGGATATATTTATTTTTCATAGAAAAAGTTAGTTATATTAAGTCAACCTAGTCAGTAATCACAAGCTTCCTTGTGATACCTCTGGGACTGCAGTGTCGTGTCCCTTCAAAACACTCAGTTAAATTTGGTCTGTTTTGTGCTCTGACTTCCCAGGCAAGACTGTAAATGTACTGATTGCAGGAACCCTTTCTGCGGCTTCTCTGTGTGGTCCTGCAGTGCTAAGCACAGTGCCTTGCCCAGAGCAGGTGCTCACTAACATCTCCGCTTTAAAGCCTACAAAATGACACCAAGAGAAGCCCATTAAAGAACTCTGTGATGAACATCACAACTATGCATCAGGGTGTCTAAGAAATCCTTAAAACCAGCCATGTTGAAAGAGCTCACTTGCTTTAAGAGGTCAGATGAGCAGTCTCTAGATCTTTGATTTATAAATCTTAAATGCCTAAGGGAATGCCTGATCAGGGAGGTGGTGAGGTGCGTTGTTCTAATAATTGTGCAATTTCATTTGTTTGTGTAAACTAGGTGTTGTAAGAAATCGTAAAAGGTTCTATTTAGCAGCCCCAAAGGCAGTCCTGAATAGAGCAGGACTCTGCTCCGGGCCCTCGTCAATGGCCTGAGAGAAGTCAATGGAGTCAGTCCAACGCCACCAGTACCGCTAGAAGCGCCTTTCTTCATCCTCCTGTTGCTCAGTTGTCTTTTTCCCTGGCAGGACCCCACTGTCTTGGCCAAAGAGTAGATTGCCGAAGTTATACACACGGGAAAAAGCAAGGTAGTTATTTATACCTAGATCTTTACTCTAAGAATTATGTAACTAGTCACAACATAGTTTTTCACCTAGAAGTAAAAATTAACAATAACTTAAAGTAACAAAAACACACTTAGTAATTAAGGCTGAGCCACAGGGCCCTTTCCAAATACAACAGAAATTCTGATGCCAGAGATAAAGAGGTCTTTCTCAAAGAAAAGCTTTGTCTTCAAAAGATACAACCAACAGTGAGAACTTGATGAGATGGATTCTTGGAGATCTAATTCCCAGGAAAAAAGGCTTTGTTCAGGGAGCGTGCTATGATGAACAAAACCTTTCTTTTTAGTCTGGTATATCCTTTCAGTTCAGGACACCTGTCTGCAAGTCTGCCCTAGGCTCTCATATCTGTCCCAGGGTGACTCTGGGCACCTCTTCTCGAGCTTTCTACATCTCAGAGACCTAAGAACACTACAAAATTTCTCAATCTGTGGAGAAAAGGCTTTGAGAATGGTTAATAGATGAGATCAGCTTATTGAGTTACTGATCCTAAAAGGAGGCAGAGACACTTTGATGTGGAGGAGGAGGCAGTTTAGAAAGCAAACTCTAGGGATTGAGGCAGTTCCCTCTGAGAAGTTCAGTAGCCTAGGCCATCTACAGATTAATATGAAACTCTTACCCCTCCTGCTTAGGAACCCTTTAGCTGCACCACACCCTCAAGCAGGTTATAAATGCACTGGCAACTAGAATCAGAAGTAGAGATGGAAGAGACGGGGGCATCTTTGCTGAGGGTCACAGTGAGCAGTGAGTGGCTTCAGGGGCGTCTTTAGGAGTCAGCAACATGGCCAAGACATCAAGAACTTCGAGACTGCCCCTTTGGGTAGCCACTTCCCCAACTGGAACCAGACCAGGAACTACAGGCAGACCTGCCTGGAATTCCACCACTTTGAGAAAAGGCAATGACTGCTAAAGGGGGTGATGTCTCCTTGTGCAAATGGTACTAGCATGTGTACAATTCCCTCTGTCCCATATCCCAGCTGTCAGCCTGGGACGACCACCTGGCAGAAGCCACGTTGCCTGGGAAGATCTGAACTGGCTGTACCCTCTTTGTCCTCTGTCTGCCATCCTTCTCCTGGGGAGATGAAGGGGGACCTGGGTACATCCCACCCTGGGATCCTGAATCATAGCTTAACTAATAATACATACCAGTAAAAGTAAATTTCTTAAAAAGTAGAAATGGAGGGCAATGAAAAGAAAACTATCTTTCTGGTAAAACTCCTTTAAAACTGAATTATCTTTCCTCAGAAGATACAGATTTGCAGAAACCTCTGATTTAGATTAGGGAAGAAGGCCATGGGTTTGGAAAAACAAAATAAGCAGAAATAAAAATAAGAAGAAGAAATCTGAGGTGCAAAGTGTGGCAGAAGATAGAACCTGGATTATGTAAACCACCACCAGCAATGCCTGTGAGCACATCATCCCAGTGTTGTCTCACAGTATCGCCCAGCACAGAGAATTCCTCCAGAACAGCAATTCTAGAAAGTGAAAGAGGACATTAAGGGATCCAGAAGCAGTGAGTCACACCAAAGCCATCGCGACACAGTTAACCCACCTCTTTCATCAAGGCAGAAATTATTCTGTATTAGTTACAGCTTCCATGATCTCATTAGCAAGGATATTGGGAATCTTCTGTTCCTTAGGAGGGAAGATTGAAACTGTGCCACAAATTATTTCATGCAGAACATTTCCATCTGATTGGATAGATGGCAATGGGAAAGAAAATCTATCTCCCCACGGCAGTTTCCATAAACCTGTTGTTGGGAGGAGACTTGTGTGATAGGAACTGAGATGTGTCCTGTTGTCCACTAGTCCAGGAAGAGGCCTCACCTACAGAGCCTGAAAATCTGGAGGATGGTTGAGATACTTTCATCACAAGTGAGCAGCTTGACCAACAGGCAGTTATGAACTTGCACAAACTAAAATTTCAGTGGTATGTCTGACTTGGTGCATAGATGGATTCAGGACTCAAATATAATATGATCAGGATACAGCTTTTTCCCCCCAATTAGTCCTGTCTTCCCCAGTCTCAAGACCCACACGACGGCACTGGCAGAACAGACCTCTCAGCCTCTCAGGGACCCAGCACACAGGAGCTAGAGTTCTATTCCCAGCAAAAGGCTCAGAGCATCTGATTAAGTCACATGTTCACCCTTGATCCTAGACTGTGGCCTGGACTGTGGAATCCAGAGATGAAAGCAAGTAAACCAAAGCCACACAGACTGAGAAAAATTCAAGCTATGGCTATCATAAGAAGAAAGAGTAAATACTAAGTGACAGAAACAACAAAAACTGACTGTAATTAGTGAGTGGTCTCGAAGCTGCTGTTTGCAGAAAAAAACATTTTGTCTTAGCTTGGGTTTCCCCCAGAAAACAGAGCCTGAGTTAAAAGCTTGCACGTAGGTCATTAATTTGCAGAGACAAATTCAGGAAACACTTGGGAGCTGAAAAGAGTGAAACTAGAAAGAAGGAAAATTTAATGTAAAGTACATTTCAGAGCTACATAGGAAGAAGAATCCAGAAAGGAAGCATTTATTGACCAGCTACCACACTCTTCATTCCTGAAGGATTGCCCATGGGTGTTCATTCTCAGTTCCAGATTTGTGCAAGTATGAGAATGATCTAGTGGGTTCCTGCAGGTACACCACACTACCAAGTCAGAAAATCCTGGCAGCACAGAGACAGGTGTGGCTGGTTTCAATGGCAACAGTTGAGTAAAAGGTGGGGCAAGAGGATAGGAGGTAAGTGTAAGGGTTAGCCTATGCACTATTCCTCTTGGATACTTAACTTGTTTGGTTTTGTTTTTGTTGCAGGTTAATTCTTCACCAAGAATAATCTGTAAAGAGAAAACACCACAGGACTGGGTATGGGATTATACAACGTACAGCAGGGAGAGATTTGGGATTGAATCCTCACTCCACAGTCAGCAGTGTGGTTTAGAGCAAGTCAATGTTTTCATCAGTGAAACACAGACGTCATTAACGCCTACCTTATGTGATGTGGAGGAGTATTATTAGTATATAAAGTCATACTGTCTCCTTATGTAAAATGTTGTTTTTATTTGCACTATTCTTAATAACAAACAAAAGAGGGTCCATAACATTTTAATTGCTCGTACAAACTAAATGGATTTTAATAAGGGGTCTTCTAATAATTTCAGTTTCTCTTTAGTTCATGAATTATGCAAATATCAGTGTTTAAAACACCATCCTGCTCACTGCAGGACTGAATGGTGTTCCACACCAACAGAAAAGTTGTGAAATATCATTGAAATTGCCACAGATAGGCCAAAAAGATTTTCCCCCAAGTTCTAATTTCTTGAAGATATATCGCCATCATCTTTTAAAATCCACTTAACAATCTAAAACAAGGGAGGGGTTATTTTGTATCCTGCCTTGTGATAATACAGTTTCCAGGAATTTAGAAGAAAATATACCATACATGCATTACCATTGACAGCAGCCCATATGCCTGAGCATTTGCCTTCCGCAGTTTCTGAGAAACATGGTAGGAAAAAAAAGTGCTGAACCCAAACATGATCCAGATCCTTAATGTGACACTGTGGCCAGGATACCTAGCCACACAGTTGACACCTTTGGTCCCTGAAACAACACCATGCCACCCCTCAGCCCCCATCTCAACCCCACGTGGTTTGATCTCCCTGTGTTTCTCTGCAGAAGCCTTCTCTCAGGAGCCTTCTCTTATTTCCTGATGATTCCCTTCATTAGGAAATCAGCCTCACTACTCTTTTCCTTTGAAAGATCCTAGCTTCTTAGAGACTAAAAGCAGAAAACCACCTCTTCTCTCTCGCTTAAATTTCCTCATCAACCCTGGCTTTAATCCTAAAGCGATTCAACTATTTTCAACAGAAAAACCAAACCAACCCTGCAAAAGTGCAGGTAGAGCTAGTCCATACCTCACTCCTGACTCTTCTGAGAGAAACCCTTAAAGACCTAAGTCTCCTGTAGTTCCCAAACTACCCCAACCTCTACATCAAATTACATCATTCAGTACAGCTAGAGTCAATTGCCCAAAAGTAACTTAATTGCACATCAGTCTCTTCAGGTGTTTTGGAAAAGGTCTATGGAAAATAAAATTCTCTCTTTGAGCTATCCCCACCCATCCCCATGAAAAGGAGAATTTCATAACTGTCATAGAGCTTATCTTTTAAGCCAGGCCATATGAGTGTACTCTCCAAATAGGATGCAAATCCACCCAGTTGTTCCCCCATCATGTACTAATAGAAAATCAGACAAGCTTCCATGTAGATGGGAAAGAGACCAACAGGTATGTCATCCTCTAAGAATTTCAATTATAGGAAGGTTAGGCAAAAGCATAATTGAGATGAAGCTTTAAGATAAAGAGTAAACTGTAATGTATGTGGGGAGGGCAAGTTGATCCTTAGGCAGATAATATGCATGAGGACAGGTGGGGGTGGGCTGGAGAGGAACACGTGTCTTATAATGAGAGCAGCAGCTACCCAGCTCCTGCCGCTTATGGCACGGGGGGTAGGCTGGCCCAGTGTTGACAGGTTTGTCTCTATAATTTCAAGCATGGCTAATCTAAGTTTCGCAGTTCAAATTCTTGAGAGAGAAATATCACTAATCAGCCCAGCCTACAGACTGATTCTTCTGGGATCAGGTGCCTATTCCTATTCCAATAAGTTGTGGCTGGGGGACCCAAAGAGAGCCAGGTCCACACTGGAGAAATTTGGAGAGGACTATGGCAAGGACAGTTAGAGAAAAACCTGCCTTTACACACCTAAAGGACAAATTGTGAATTCAGAACAGCCACACAATGATTTCTACTGGGAAAGAGGATCTTGCCCACAATTCACTACTCTGATCCCGTGCTGCTTGTTGGAGACAAGGTGGGGTGAGAGTTTAAATAATGAAGCTTTGCCCTTGCTTCTCTACACTTTTATTAAGGATGGACAGACTTCGGAAAAAGGAAGCTGCCTTGGAAGTATGAATGAAGATGGCTCCAAAATATGCCATGCGTCCAAAACACTATTACCACATTCAGAATATGATGTTTTCATCAGGAGTAATGTGTTTCCTCAAACTATGGCAGTGAGTATGCAAGACGTCCTGCTGTAAAGAGAACAAGACCTAGGACGGTTCCTAAGAGAGCAATGAGGCTCTCAGCCATGACCACTTAACCTACTGCAGTATCTTTGTGGACTCAGCTTGGGAAGCTGAAGGCAGGCCCAGGGTGTAGGTACATTTTGACCAGGAGGACAGAGAAGCCTCTGGAGGTGTGCCTCCCAGAGACAGTATAATCAGGATCTCACTTCACAGAACAGGACACTGGAGCCCAGTGGGGTTGAGTCCAGTGTCTTTAAATAGAACATGGGCTTTACTTCCAGCCCAGGGCTCTTCAGATGTTTGTAGCAGGCTCTGAGTTGGAGATGGAAGAACCAGAAAGAGTATGATCACTTAGCTATAACAGCTACATCTTTTTTTAGTAGACTTCCAAACTAAAGACATTTTTCACTTGTCAAAAATAGCAGTCAGTGCCTTGAAAGACAATGATTGAAGGGCAAATGTTCTTTGACTTGACGGAGCCTGTTTATAATTACAGCATTAACATAGACACATTTTAATTAAAAATCATGAAAATGACCTTCACTGTGCTGTGAGACCCATATTAAAATCCTAGCTGAGGATCCACTTTCTAGCCAAGCTCCTATGTTCAGATGCCTGCCCTTTGTTAAAGGATTCCTTTAGCCTAAATTTTCTTAGATTAATTCTCTGACCACTAATGACTGTTTGGCAAGATCTGAAAGATAATAAGCCAAAATTATAATACTGAAACCTGAACAGATAACACTATCCCACCCCCAGTTTAACCAGCTGTGCTTGAGGGACAGGGGTTCGAGCCCCGAGACTGTCCACCTTGCAGGCACTCTAATGGTCCAAAGGATCATCTGGCCCAGTCTCCTCATTTTACACAGATAGGAAGGAAGGCTCAAAGATGACAGGTGACTCTCTAGGGTCACCACCCAGTGGTGTGAGAGCTAGGACATACCAGTAGCTACCCTAGATGATCACTGCTCAGGAAAAGGAGCTCACTGCCTGCTCAACTTCAAAGGAGATATAGTTTTAAATTGAGAACATCATCCTGTATTACTTCCCAGGCTGTGCTCCTGAAAACACCAGGCTTCTAGCTACTGAGAGAGACATAGCGAGTTAGTTCATCCGGGGGACGCAATGTGACAAACACTACATAGTACTATAGTCCCTCCTTGGTGATTCACATCACATACTGGGGATTCTGAGAAAGAAGCCCAGCTCTAAAGAAATCTGTTTAACTCAAAACTCTTTTTCCAGTTGACATCTATTAACATTCTACAGACCTGGTATTCTCGAAAATATATGTAGGGACACAGTGGCTTAGTGAGAAGAGAAATGAATTTCAAAATAATTGGGTTGGAAAGTAAAGAAATTGAAACAGTCTGGTTCACATCAAGCAAGAGCTCAAAAATGGCACCACGTCATCCTCATTCTCTTCCCCTGGGTCTTATACGCTAGCAACTAGGAAAGAAATAGAGGATAAAGGTGTCCTTGAGTAGCAAGGATAAAGAGAATAAATCTTTTCCTTTAATTTACCATTAAGGTTTGTATAAAGGAGTAGAAACACAGACCCTGCCTTTGCCACGTGTATTTAAATCCCAACCAGAAATATAATGCTTAAAATAGTATTCACACGTATTTATAACTTCTGTATGATGAACTACCATGGTTTTCTTTTCCCTCAAAGCTGGTAAAGTTACATTCCTACCACAGAAACTGTGAAGAAATCAAATTTGGCCTTTAAATAAACTAATTTGAAAGGTTTAAAAAATATATTAGAGACGTTAAAAAAGGAATAGGGGACTTGAATATCCCAAAGTGTGAAAAATGCCACATTTTTATACTCAAATGATTCAAAATAGATGAACAGAATGCTTCCAAACTTTCTAAAAATATGCACCTTCAGGCAATAAAAAAAATCAATCTAAAGGGTCATTTATTTCAAGCACCTAAAAGCCTGATTTAGCACTCCGGTGAGCCCCACAGCTGACTGGATCTGGAAGAGCAGGGCTGAAGAAAGGTCATTCACACTCCTCCATAACTCCTTAATGATATGTTTAGCCAGGCTAATTTTAGACCTGTCGGAAGCTTTTGATTCACTTAAGCATAAGGTGTTGGTGACAAGACTGTGGTCAATGGCAGGTGTGGGCTGAGCTCCCTTTGAAGTCAGTTACTGAGTTCATTCCTGGAAGGAGGATGTCAGTAGGTAGCCAGGGGGAACTGCTCACAATCCACCCATATCCCCCGGGAGGACTCTTCTCCCCCTCCCGCCCTGTTTACCCAGCATGGGCTGGAGACCTTGGGCACCATCAGTGGAAGGAACATCTTGATGATCCTCATCGCATCGCTGTCTTTGCTACTGATCCATTCACACTGTCTTATCCTTCGGCTTGGCTCATGGTTATTTCGATCTGAACAAGAAGTAGATGGTTCGAGTCAACCTGGAAGGGCTGAGGCTGTGATCTTCAGGCAGAGGAAATTCTTTAAGCATATCAGAGGTAGATCTATATCAGAGCTATTCAGAGATGGAAGCGACTGGTCTTTTAGCAGGCACTTGAGCAAGGACAAGAAAAGTCTCTTTTCTTGGATTCAGAGATACATATGCTTATACAAGCTTCCAGAAAAGGCACTGTGACATTTAACTACCCCTCTGGTTCATATAAGCTTCACCACAGTAACATTCACCCTTTTCTCTACTTTGTTAGACTTTACAGGGTAATTTCGTTACTTTATTATTTATTAAAGGGAATTTCTTCAGCCCTACAAGATTCTATATCAATCAACTCAAATCCTTTCCACCCTTTCAAGGTTTACCGTGGATGGATTTGTATTAGATACAATGTGTGCTTCTGCTCTATATGTGCTCCATAAAGCTATATAAAGCAAAGAAAATGTCAGTGTTCTGCTCAAAAACTCAATAGCCTGAGTGAAGGGAAAATGTCTTTAGTACTGTCTCTTACTAAACTTCAACAAATTCTATAAGGGACCTCCAGGCTAATCCATTACTGTCCTTTCATTTTATGGAATGGGAAAGTAAGACCTAAATTTTCTCAATGGACATAATAATTTGGCAGAACCAGAAAATTTTCATAGAGCAATAAATCTAATACTGTTTCTCTAAACTTTATCAATAGTCTTCACCATGGGCTGGGGGAGGGGGGGACTAAGTGGTAATGGGAAATGTAACTTTGTTTTTATAGTCTTCACCATGGGTCAAAAAATATAGAGAACAAGAGAAAGACAATGGGATACAGAAGAAAAAAAGTAAAGGGTAAAAAAGTGAGATGAAAAAAAAGAGTTGGTAAGTAGCTTCCTGTCATCCCTTTGCTGTCACTTTTTTCCTCTAAACTATATTTATGTTCTCTTTGGCCTCCTCCGATAAACCAGATATCAGCAAGTCTCAGTGGAAATCCTTGGTCACCCATATCCAAGGGACAAAATAGAGGCAGAGACAAGTATACCTAAGTGAGCCCCATTTTCCTGGCTTTGGGCCTCAGTGGTTAATATTGCAACTGTGGATTTTAAATGCTAATTTTATTCATTTGACAGTCATCTACTGAACATCTGCCATGTGCTAAGAACTCTGCTGCACACTCAAAGAACATGAATATGAAGGAGACATAGTCTTGCCTCCAGAATTTTACAGTTTAATAAGATAGACAAGAGAAATATTCCTCTTGGTAGCAAAATTCTAAGACTGTAACATCGCACACTATCAATTATAACACAGGGAAGAAACAGATAGGTGCCCTCAGAGACACTCAACCTGAATATTATGGAAGTCCAGAAATGGACTTTGTCATTTCCAGGCGTCAGGAACCAAGAAATCTTCATTAAGAAGTGGCACCTTGAGCTGGGACTTCAAGGATAGAAAAGATGAAGTCTTTGAACAGTAGAGCACACTGAGGAGTGGGATTCCTGAGGGAGGGAGGGAGGGAGGGAGGAGGGAGGAGGAAAACGTGAGATTTTGAACCTACCCCAGAGATGGTCTCACCATTGCCCACTGTTTGTTAGTTGATTGAATAATTTTGTTGTAGGTTGAAAATATTGGTGATATTTTTAAATTTTATTGTTGCTTTTATGTCTTTTTATGGTTTAGGAAGACCTGAATAAACAGACAAACAATGGCTATTACATATCTCAGACTAAAGAAGAACACAGGAGGTCTCCATCTCTCTCCTAGTGTATAAATACAGCAACTACTGTGTAGTGGTGGGTCTGAAGAGGGCTGTTGAATATAAGGGAGATGATGTATTACAAACTATCCAAATTCTGGTTAACAATTCTGCTTTACCATGTCCTTCCTATGTGTCCTAATTCATTTTTATATCAGAGCTTCCTTTTAAAAACTGACATTATTGAATGGGTAAGAACTTGCCTTTGTTTTCTAATAATAAAGAATTAAATGTGCACATAATATTTCTCTACTATTTATTCACTGAGTACCTCAGTCACCTAGTCAGATGCTAATGGTTTGGGGACAAATAATAATAGCCCTTTTGTCTCATTTAGATGCTAATGCAGACATATTTTTAACCATCTCCTTCCGAGTCCTCCCTGATAAACTAGAAGCAGCCTGACTCCATGTCATCCTCAGGAGAGCTCCCTGTCTGATTTGGGTTTTATTCCTTCTGCACTCATCCTTCTGCCTGCCTGCCCCTCCCATTTAGCAAACATTTAGGAAGCACTTGGTATATATGCCCAGCACTGGGCCCAGTGATACAGATACAAAAATAAAAGGCAACAATCTTTCCTTCTTTGGCAAATATTAATATAAGGAATCCACCTGCCCTATGGAATTCCTCACCTGGAAGACAGGAACCATCTCTACCTAAACCTGGTGTCATCTGCTCCCGAGAGCTCCCGAGTGGTTAGGCATGTGGACTGCAGAGTCCTAGGATAAGAGAGTGCCAACACCAACTGGGCCATGTACTAGCTGTGAACCTAGTGAGTTATTTAAACCTTCTGAGCCCCCATTTTCTCCTCTGTAAAATGGATGTGATAATAGAAGTACCCACTTCATAGGGCAGCTTCTGGTAAGAACTAAATGAGACAATTAATGCGAGGAATTTAGGATAGCATCTGCTGTACATTAAAAAATACTAGATAAAAATTATAATTAATAGTATTAATATCTGACTTGTGATTAGTCTGCAAATGACCACCAGCGGCTGTGATAGTGACTGTCCTTTTAGCAGGTAAGAAAACACTTGAAGGACTTGGTAGCACTTCCCAGAAAGGTCTAGAAAGCAATGCCCACTTCAGTGTGCATGTCATAGAAGCAATTCTTCCTTAGCCTATATGTCATGTTTTCTGTTTTATTTCTCTCATTTTCTTATACCAGAAAAAAATCATCTGTTCCTGATGTTCATTCCCTATTTAA
Organism: Tonatia bakeri; assembly: GCA_004024845.1. Classification (NCBI taxonomy): domain Eukaryota; kingdom Metazoa; phylum Chordata; class Mammalia; order Chiroptera; family Phyllostomidae; genus Tonatia; species Tonatia bakeri. The sequence goes on along the minus strand of PVIA01006949.1, from coordinate 76,638 downwards.
AGACACAGCATTCAGTTTGTGAAGCCAGCAGTTCTCTGCCAGTGCTGTCACCACCCAGGCCGGTGGCGCTGAAGGCCCAATCTGCAGCAAGAAGTGACATAAAACCACTACCGTTCCATCCAGAGGGAGTTGGTGGTGTGCAGAGAGGGTTACAGAGTCAAGTCCCCTGTGAGGAATAAGTAACAGAAACCGTAGAAGGCAAATAAAATAGAAATGTGTTCCTCATGCAAACACTCAGAGCAATTAAAAATAAAATGAAGAAAAGAATAAACTAAAATAGAAAATTGTAGTGGGGGTGGGAGGACCGCTTTTTCAATCAAAATTCGTGCTTTTCTTTCCTTTTTCTTTGAGACCCTAGATCATTGCTTAGATGAATTTATGGCTGCTTTCACCATTTATATGAAACACGACAAAAAGCTGGACTCTGGTTGCCAGGCAGGCTATACCTGGAGGTCGGAATGCATCAGTAATTAAGGGGAGGCTGCTGAGGGTGGTTATCTGGGAGCTTCAGGTGCCCACACACATACTTCTCCAAGCCGGAGCAGGTTGCATGTAATAAAGTGTTCAAGGTGAATCTGACTTTCTTCACTACTCCTTACTCCCGACCTTCTCCTAGGCATTTCCAACCTAGTTACCCCCACACTCCGGGGAAGGCAAATCTCCTTCAAACACCACACCCACTTCTTGAACATTATCAGCAGAAACAAATTTAGCATAAACATTACATCACCACCTTGCTGCAGCTTACAGACCCAGACAACCAGCCCTCTACATGGACCAAGGTGATCAGGGCAGCCTGGGGCACCATTCTGTCT
>PVIA01006949.1:0-75723 GCA_004024845.1 Tonatia bakeri | reverse complement strand
TGAGATGGGCATTACATCATCGTCTTCTTTTAGCACATTATGTCATCCCTGCTGAGACGCATTATCTCGGGTTGGCTCAGCAGTAGCGATTTTTGCGGGCCTACTGCAGTGTTCCCAAAGAACTGCTGGGAACCACAGATTGAAATCTGAAACATTTATCTTCTAAAAAGCTGAAAAAAGGGAGAGATGTTCACATTGGACCCCATTTATTTTCCTTAACCCTCTCCTTTCTCAGCTACTTTCAGATCACACAGCAGCCAGCGATCAGTGTGCAGAGCCTGTGCAGGGACGGTCATCTTGAGAGATGCACTCCTCAGGGTGCCTGAAATATTGCTCCCCACCAAGGGCTGATACCCCTGACACTTGCCATGATTCCATCTCAAGAGGTGTTAAAAATGCTTAAAATGAATCACCTTGGCCACTCATATTGATAACCCAGAGCAACCTGCCTCATCCTTGGGTTATTTATGAAAAGAATTTCTTCTCATGATGTATGTATAAATATATGTGAATGAAAACTATGTACACACACATATACATGCTTATCCTCCTGGCCATGTTGCAGTCACAAAGGCAAACTTCTAGATTTGTATTAGAAAAAATTTTTATGCAGGGAAGTGAGCCGATATTATCTCTTCTCACTTCAACCATGAAATTAGAAGCCTATTTTGTATCTCTCCATCCTCAGCAGGATTAGAAACCACTGCACAGAGGGAATAAACAGGTGCTTTTAGGATAAAGCAAAGATATTCCCAAACCCCAGAGAATCCCTATACCTCTCTCATCACAAAAGCATAATTATGGGAAAAAAAGGTCTCTAAATACTGAAAGGAAATGGGATACATTCAACCATGACTAAATTACAATTTCCCCCTTATACACCAACTAATGAGATTCATTGGGTGGGGAGTAAGTGCAGGGGGAGGGATTAGAAGAGACGTTATGATATTCCCTTCCCTTGCCCATCATGTTGAATTTTTTCCCACTGGTTTTTCTGAACAGTGGACACATTTATGCTCTCAGTTGCTTTGTGTGGCCCTCAAATAGTAGCCACATCCAAACAACTTTGTAATTAAATTGATAAATGATAGCAGGTAAAGCTATCATTTGGCCCAGCCCAAGAGCCTTGCTCTGACTTCTACCCTCAATGATTTTTTGTGCGTGCTCTTTTCTAGAGCCCTCCCTTTACCCTCAATGGATCACAAAACAAGGTGGTGGCCTTTATCCTTTCTTTACACAGCCCAGGGCAAGGCCATGGAGCCCTTGGAGCATGCTAGCAGGGGTTGACACACCCAGCCCCAAACTCATGGTGTAGAAACTTCCTGGGTGACCTTCAGCAACCAACTGATATCCCCATCTCCAGCACCTTTTCTTTCACATTTCGTCTTCATTGCCATTTGCCTCTTATCTCCTAGAGGGGATGGTGTGAGGAATGATGGTATGATCCCACAAAGGGCTCTGAGGCTTTCAGATGGATGGTGCTCCATAAAATAATGCCATTTAACAGCTGATAACATTGATAAGAATCCTCTTACCCTTCTCCTTTTTTTCCCCTTTGTCCCTTCATCTCCATCCCCCTGCCCCAAGCTCTAGGAATTTTATGATCTGAAGATCAAAATGCTTTAAATCTTAATAACTACATGTGCCACTCGGGATACTGAGAGGAAACTATATATATTCTTTACTTGACTCATTGTAAGCTTTTATTGCAGCCAAAGTTAACTGCCATACCATTTAAAAATTCCACTGAAAAAGCAAGTAGCCTTCAACATGTTAAGCTGATTTTCATGTAAGTTGTAAAATATTAAATGACAAGGACTTCCATCCAACAAAGCAATTACCTGGCCCAGTTACCCCCTTTCTGTTTGCAGGAGACAAGGAGGTAGATTCATAAACCCTGAGGGTTGTGTGCCTGCCTCTTAGATGCTGGCTGGTTGGGCACCAGCTTCTGAAACAAATTGGGCAAAGGGCTGAGCATTACTTTTCCCTCTTCCTCCAGCACTGTGTGTGTCCAGGAGGCTGTGCCCAATCCTGCAATAAAAAAGGTTTTCAGGATGCACAGAAGTCCTCAGTCCACTCCACAACCAGGCCCACTGTGGAACAGAGCCACTGTGCTCTTGGCCTCTAACAGGACAGCCACTGGCCCTGAGAATCTATAGGGGGCATTTTTCCTGCTACCCTCTTATAGAGAAAGGAAACCCAGCCCAAAGCCTGTGGTTAGTTTCAAAAAGTAAATACACATTGGGGAGATCAGATTACACAAGGAGAAATCAAGTATTCCCTAATGGATGTCCCAAAATAAAGGCGGAGAACAGGGCTGGCCAAGTCAGAATGGGAAGATCACACACCAAGCACACTGTCTCCTGACATTACAGTAAAACCGAGGCTTGGAGTGAGCAGGGAATTCTGGGCCTGGCTTCAGCCCCCTTTGCCAGCTGCGTTGGCACCAGTCACTATGCTTCTGGGGTTGGCAGAAGGGGGATGAAGTAGTATAGACCTTTCAAACTCTCCTGGGCATGTGGAGAACTCCCCTTGCATTCACCTGCCTGCCTAGAATCACTATCAGGATCATCTAATGCATAGAAATATTGACACTTGTCTAATCAATGAAGGTCTCAATCCTGCATCTGCCAGCAATGCCAGGATACCAGCTGTCTGCACCAGCTGGTCTCTGGGTGCCACCCTAGCATCCCATTGCCAGTGCCCTGGGGCTTATGGCATTTCCTAGGCCACAGAGCCTTCCCTTCTTCTCAGAAAAAGCCTTTAACAATGCTCTGTCTTCTTAAGAACAACCAAAAACACATTAAGTATGTCATGAAGATATAGACTGCAAAAACATCAAGGGTTACAGTTCAGACTGATAAAGGTTATAGAGAGATCCATTTTATCCAGCTTCAGAGGGGGGAAATCATACAGATTTTCTGAAAATACAAGTCTTAACTTCCAGGAAGTTTGCATTCCCTTCACCTCTTTTCCTTGTCTAGGATGAATACCCTGCCTTTCTCTTAAGAAGATTTTTCCTTCTCAGATGCAAACTTTCTGCTCTGTAACTCCTTCATAATCTGAGAGGTGTCTCCTGTTTACCCCTTAACAAAAGTCCTAGATTCTCATTAATCCCAAACAACAGAGCTAGTAGGACTCCATGCATTCATTCAGCAAGTATCTACAGAGCAGCAACAATGCACTGACAATTGTAAAAAGTATGCTGGGAATGAATCAAACATGGATTCAGCTTTTCAGGCACAAGAGAGACCACAAACAAAATATATCAATAAATATGGGACAGAGACTGCCAGTTTTTCACCCAACTTCCTCCTCTTATTCCTGGGTACACAGCTGGATATAATTCCCAACTTCCTCTACTGGAGGTGTGGCCACGTGCCTGAGTCCTAGTCAATGAACAGTGGGTAGAAATGATGTGCACCCCTTCCAGTGCTGTGCCTGTGAGATCCTGCTGAGTGTTCTTTCCTCCTCCTGGTTGTCTGGATGGTGAGCTCACTAAAACCTGAGCACCCTGTGTTGAGGTGGCAGAGGCTTGGCGAGCCCCGGGGCAAAGCTGTCCTCATGGTCTGGTTCTGTTCGGGACTGGTACCAGGGTAGGAAATAGATTTCTACTGTTCACATCTATCACACACAGCAGCCAGGTTGCTCTAAGGGATATAAATGTTGAAGTGATTTATTGACATGGAAATGTACTCACAGTATATAATAAGAGAATAAGAAGTTTAAAACTGTACTAGAGTATGATATCACTTTTTAAAAGAATATGTATATAAATGTACATACACATACAAAGAGAAAGCTCCGGAAGTGTGAACAGTATGATATGGGTGTTTATCTGTGTTGGTGATAGTATAGGTATGGCTTATCTACATTTTCTAATGTGCAGTAAGACTTTATAATTAACATTAAAAAGGGAAGTATGGCTTGAGACAAATACAAAGGCACAGCATCTCAATGTGAGTAAAGATTTCCTGAGGGAAATCAGAAAAATCTTCTCAAGCTAAGCATCTATTAATGACCCCTCCAATACTGAAAATCTATAAATTAGCTACAGCCTGAGATATAGAACAGTTCAATTATACAACACACTTTGTTCCCAGCTTTTACATCGTGAGGCCTTGTCGATGGAGATCAGTTCAGCAGAAAGGATGGAAGAGATAAATCTTTTACCTGTACAAAATGCCGAGAAACTAGTCCCAGTAGTTGTTTGGGGTGGCGAGTAGAGAAGAGGAAGTATTGAAAGGTTAAGGGAAGGGAAAAGCAGCATACTTACTTTATACCCTATTGTATCTTCTCAATATTTTGCTGTATGCATTTATTACTTATTTAAAAATTCAAAAAAGTTATTTATGAAATTTGTACTATATGCATTTATTAAGTATTTTTTAAATTCTAAGTTCTACAACTTTTTGTACATATTAAGTCAGTGATTCTCTTTGAATTGGCTAAAAGCAGAGATAACTGACTGCCAAAGAAATAAACCAAGTCCTAATTTCCCAGTAGAATCTCACAAAACCATAGATCCAATTTGTCCTTGAAGCAAATGTGGGATGAGCCTAAACATGTTTTCTCATACACTGGAGGAAAAGGGTGTTCAGGAAGGGTCACCTCTGTTCTCCTTCACGCAATCTTCAGTAGTGCCTGGAGAAAGACTTTGATGTACAATAAGCATCAGAAACTTTGCAAAATGTGGTGTGTCAAAGTCCCAACCACTGTTCTGCCACGAAGAGAAGGACTGAGGGAGAGACCCAAGAGAAGAGGGGCACTATCAACCCCCCTTGGCTGGAGAAGAGACATGCAGGTTGGGGGCCTCCTGAAATAGCCTCTGAAATGGAGATTTGCCCTTAGGTGGTTTACTGGGTAGGACTCTTGAGGACAATACCAGTGAGAAAGTAAAGGAAGCAGAATTAGACAAAAGGAGGAGTTGAGCTGTGATGTAGTCACAACAAAGGTGTCAGTGGACCCCACAGGGCGCTCTGGACCTGGGATGGCCCTTCAGAATTGTCCTGGGTGAAGATGTGTATATGCCCTTGGAGTCTTGGGCAAGCAGCTCTCTTCAGCCAGTTTTCTGGCACTCAGCATGAGACATCAACATGAGATACTCTCAACAGCTGGGGGACAAGTGCCTAGACTGGGGGCACACTAGAGCATCCACTGCAGAGCAGTAGGAGGATGTCAGCTCTTCTCCTACTAGTCTATAGCCAGTTGTCAAGAGATCACATCAAAATCTACTCCTAGCATTCCATCTTGAAATTCCTCAGCAGCTTCCCATCATCCCTGGGAGCAAATAGATCCTCCTAAACAAGCCCATGGGGCTCTTCTTAGGCCTAGAAGCCAAGCCCCATGTGCCATCACACTGACGGAATCTAGGCTCCAGTTCCAGAAATTACCATCCTCTTTCATAGCTCTGAGCCTTCTTACACGCTGTTTCTTCTGCTGGAATGCCTTCTCCACTCTTATCTTTTTAGAAAATCCCTTAATCATCAGGGCAATTTACCCTGAGCAACATCCTTGGCCCCCCTGGGCAACTCAGACTCACTTTCTCCCATGTTCCAACCACATAGTGTGCATCCATATGCACCCTCTCCAGCCCCTACAAGATATACCAGTTCTGCAAGCCTGTATTACCATCACACTGGAGTCTTCTTGAAAATAGAGCCAGGTCTTCCAACTTGGTCTCCCTGTTACACAGGAACTATTGGATTAAATATTTGTTGAATGAATAAATAATTCAATGTGGGAGAAATGGTGCTGGCAGTATTAGTTTTGTCAAGGAACAGCACATGAATTCAGATACATTGGTGGGACGTGGGGAGAGGCAGGATGTTTTTAATTAGCCATGGACCAGAAACTTTGGCTTCTATGACATCTTTGGTTCTTGATACCTGTTGTCCAGCTTCAGCTGAACAGAAGGAGAGTATATTAGGGGCTCTTATGTTGACAGCAAATTTGCCTGAGAGTACAACCACCAGAATCTCTCCCGAGGGTGACTTTAAGGAAGGAGCACTGGGCTGCACAGATGCCTGGCTGTGGCTGCTGACTAGATGAGATGGTGGAGCTGAGGAGGCATCCTCTCCCTGCATGTTCTCCTGGACAATCTCTGCCAAGCACAGGAGGAACCGCCACACATAAGTAACATATTATTCAACTTTTCTGCACAGTGCTGATCAATGGAGATGTTAATTAGGACATGGGCAATGGGACTTCAGGAGAAGAGAATGTCTAGGCCAAAGGGGAACAAGGTCCCAGGTAACAGATAGAAGAAAAGGGACTTGGCCCATTCTGGAGCTCCCTTGTAAGGGGAAAGTGGAAATGCAGGCTCTCATTGCTCTTTGTCATTCATCTCATACCCATTCTCACCCCATAGTTCTATCCTCAGGAAGAATGGAACTAGCCAAACTATGATGAAAAGTGATCATATCTCAGTCATATCTTGAGCAGCTAACAAATTTTTTCAGAACCCCCAAATGCAAACATAATACACTGAGTAATGAAGCAAGATGATCTAAGGTCATTGTGAATAGGCATAAAACCAGGTTTGGTTTCATTAAAAATGAATTTTAGATTAATCTTTTTTAATTGACTTTTTTAGGGAGAGAGAAACATATATTTGTTTTTCTACTTATGTATGCAGTCATTGGTTGCTTTTTCTATATGCCTTGACCAAGGATTGAACGTGCAACCTTGGCATATGGGAAAAATGCTCTATCCAACTGAGCTACCTAGCCAGGGCCAGTCTTTTTTTATTTTCAAATCTTACTGCCTCACAACAGAACCAGGGACCTGTCATTCAGGGGGAGAAAAATAATATTCAATTTCCTCAGGAAACATGAAGGGGCCACAAATTTTAATCTGTTCCAACTGGAGTGGAGGCTGGGGCATATTTAAGCTCATAAAGTATTCCTTCTCGAATTTCCTCCTGCTGACAAACCAAAGGTCCTCCTTGACCAAGGTCTAGGTAGCTATTCCCAGCATCCAAAGGAAGACTGCCCAGCCATGCAACTGCTCCACCCACCTGAAAGCCTGCTTAGGATTCCATTTGAATGTAGGAGTCAATCTCTAAATATAACCCTGAAAGCAGCCTCTGCCGTCATCCCTGCACTTGTAGCTTCCGCTCCTTCCAAAATAATAAAATGGGATGGGTGGGTCTTTGAGCTTTTTCCCTGGGAGAGCAGCTTGGGATAATGAGACACAGGAGAGCAACCTTCTATTTCTGCCCCCACCCCACCCCCCACCGCCACCTCAATCCTCCCTTTAGGGTGAGAGGAGGGGTGGACAACAGTAGTCCTCCACCCAGGACTTGCCACCTAGCCCTAAACCCCGTCTCCCGCACTGGGTCCCTCTCAAAGAAGATAGTCTGTGCAGTGAGTCCACCAGGCCAGGGCAATGATTAACCTTAGGAAAATTCTTAGAAGTGTGCCTTCTCCCCCTTCCCCATCCACGTCTCCTACCATAAAATTTAGAATCTCAACTATCCTGTCATCATTCTTATCTCACCAGATGGTATATCATTGACCAACTAATATCTGTTCATTGTCCATCTCTCTCACTAACCCTGAGATCCATGATGGCAGGGCTGTGTCTTCCTCATCCTTGGACCCTCAGAACCCACCACAGTGTGAGGCACATAGCAGATGCCCAGAAAATGCTAGACAGATGGAGGGAAGAGGAAGGGAGGCAGGGAGTGACTGAGGGAGGGAGGGGGAGGGAGGGAGGGATGAATGAACAGGGGATGGCTTCTGTGTTACCCTTGGTAGATAGGACAGCCAACGGAAAGTACAGCTTGAGGAGCTTGACTGTAAGTGTGCCCTGACACGGGGCCTGACCCGGGAGCCCACACAGAGCTCTAGGGGCTCTAAGTCAGAGCACGGCAGTGCTGTGGCCTTGCCCCGAGTCGCCTGCCTAAAACGGAATCCAGGCGGGGGTGGGGGTGGGCCATGCCACAGCAGGCCCAGGAGAAAATTGTGTCGGGATCACCTGTGGACATAGTAATCTTCACTAACATAACCCGAGGCTGGCTTCTGTTTTCTGCACGCTGCTCCCCTCTATGAGGAGAGTGGGGTGGAGGCACAGGCCTTCTCTGGCCCCATGGTGGTGAGGGAGGCTGGGAAGGGGCCTGAAATTGCAGCCCCCACTGCCACACTGACCTTTCACTCCAGATATGGCTAAGGAGTGCCCAGAGTTCTCACAGCCTGTTCACCTGCGCAGCACATGACACTCCCAAGTATGCAGTGGGGCTGTTCTTCCCCTGGATGAAGGCCAAAGGACCACAAGCCCTTGAAAGGAAGGTAGCTAGTTTTATGGAAATGCCATTTCACTGGTTTGGCTTTATTCCCAGACAGACAGAGACTAGTTGTCACATGGAGACAACTGAGCTCCTCAGACATCGGGAGTCTGAGCAGGACACCTGTGACCAGTATGGGAGAGGCACTGGCACCAGGGGACTGAGGATGCAATTAGCAAAGGAAAGCTCAGGCTAGAGTCAGCTTATACTTCCTCAAGGCAAGAGGTCTGCTTCTGTTAAGACCCAGCTTCCGAGAAGACAAGGGCCCTCACTTCCCCTTGACCCGCCCTGCACTATCATCCTCTTGGAGCCCCCCTGGGGATAAACGGACCCAGCTGTCACCCCCTTTCTTGCTGTGGCCTTTCATCCTGGCTTCTGCATGGTGAAATGGACAGTTAAGAACTGGCTAGAAGGCTGAACCTGAGGCTTCCTGGCAACACCAGCCATTCATTTGGATTTACAGACTTATTTCAATTAAACCCAAAGCTAGAAGCTTTGGTCCCTTCGTGCTTAGTCTTTTAACTCGAGACATATTTTGGTGACAATGTCACAATCTGTACAAATATCAAATAATTAGGTTGCAAACCTGAAGCTAATATAATATTACATGTCAATTATACCTCAATTTAAAAAAAAAGAAAGGAAGGAAAGGAAAGTCATCTTGATTACACCACAGATGGAAACTTTCCACAACAGCTGAGGTGAAGGAGAGTTAACATTTTTCTCTGCTCCACCTGTGGGTACCTAAATCCCATCCCCAGAGTGTGACTCAATGGTCAGGAGTGGGTCCCAGATGTTTTTGGCGTAAGGATCATGTTCAAATGGAGGGCATATAGACCCCAAGAAAAAATGCCTTAAAGTTTTCATCTCATCCTCACCCCAACACTAGGAAGTCACCTGCCATGTGACTCCAGCTTAGCCACATATGCGATTCCAGTAAGTCTTAGTTAGCTAGGGGAGAAAATCAGGCTGACAGCTGAACATGTTTGCAGCTCATAAATGCTTTTAGCCTATCTACAAAGTTGTACCAAGTCTCCTAGGTAACGGGGACTGTTTTCATTAAACTGGGAAATACTGAGCAAGGTGGATGACAACACTCACATTGAGATTTTCATATCCTGTAACTGGTAACTAATTTGTGGTGGGATTGGAGGTAGCTTACCTCTCTGTGATTCAGCAAGCTTCCCCAGTCACAACAGGAGGAAAGATGGAGAACACTGAGCTGTCTTACAGGGAAAATTTGGAGGTACGAATAAATTTTTCCATGTTTATGAAGTGCTTTGGGCTCCTTGAGTAATAGCAAAGTGTCAGGGCCTAGTGTTATTAGTTTTCACACAAGTCTCAAGATTAATTGCTCCTCTCAACCTCGCTCCCCAGCTCACGAGTTATGCTCTGGGCCCATCTAAGTTACTTTCCATGTGCCCCGGCAGACAGCAAAGCCAGGGCCGCAGCTCTCCTTGGGCAGAGGCAAGGAGGTGTGCATTCCATCAGCAGCTTCTCTCCTCATGACAGAGTCCTTTGAGCTGGAATTCATCTGCTGCTAACCCCTTAGCCCTTGTTTAACACAGTCCATCAACAAAGAACAGCCAGGTATAAGCTGTTCTGACTGGGCAGATTCCTTTTATGAAACACAAATAATTTTCAAATAATTAGGCAATTGAGTCCCCAAGTTAACAGGTAGGAAGGGACTCCACTTTGTGACTACAACCTGGGGCCCTACTGTCAGTTCCCCCTTGATCTTCTATTTGAGCACAAAATCAGTTAGTTTCCATAAGCAAAGTCATTGCTTTCTTGAAATGCCACTTCCTGAACAAAGTACATAATAATAATCAGCTTCTCACAATCAAGTGAATCTGGCCTCATTGCAGGCCGCTATTTCATTGGGGAAGCCGCTGTCGTGGGTGCTTGACTTCGACAACATAAAATCGAGATTCAAATTCAGATGACTTACGTATTTGTCCTTTTTTCAACAATAGAACCTAAGAATGTGCAAGTGAGAGGGCAGCTTGGAAATCTAGTCCACATCTCTCATTTTATGAGGAAATTAAAATCCAGAAAAACAAAGTGACCAGCCTGAGGTCAGCCAGAATGCCCAGAACTTTTCCCTTGACCCACCACATTCTCTCTCTAGAAAGCTCAGCCAGTCGTCCCAGGAGCTGAATGCCATTGCATATTAATAACTCTCAGCCTGCACCTCCCCACGGAACTGTTGCTCTTCTACACCAAGCCTCTCCCAGTCCTACTTCCCTGCCCACGCCTTCTCCATCTCAGTACACTGCACCACTCTTCTGGGGCTGCTCGGGTCCCAAACCTTGCCATCATTGCTTAATTCTCCATTTCCTATATATACCCCCTGTCTAAATAGAGGTACTAGTTCCATTTCTAAAAACTGATCACAATTCCAACCCTTTGCCCCATAACTTCCACTACTATGACCCTACTTGGCAATACAGTCAACTCCTGCCCATTTTATTTCAAAAGTTCTGAACTGGCCTCCATCCTCCCACTCTTTCCCTTTCCAGTAGATATACCACATAGTAATCAAAATAATGTTTCTAACACAAAAGTGCATCATCTCATATCCCTCCTTAAAAAAAACCTTTACCCTTAAAATCTAAACTCCTTACCATGACTTCACAACCCTAAACAGTCTGAGCCTGCCAACCCTTCCACCCCATCTCCCTCCACCACTCCCTTTTCCCTGAAACCCAGCCTCACCAGTCATCTTTGTGTGACACACAGACCACTCCCACTGCTGGCTCTGTCTCTGCACAGCAGGGCAATCCTTCTGCCTGGAGTGCTCTCCCCACAGACCTTTGCATGGCTACCTCTTTCTCATCTCTCGGGTCTCAGCTCGGAAAGCCCGTGGCTGGCTAGCGCAGCCCCCATCGCTCTCTTTTGCACGTCTGTCTTCTTTATAGCACTTATTTGTGGCGGAAACTATTTTACACCTTTGTTTGCAAGCTTATTGTCTGTCACCCTTACAGAATGTAAACACCTAGAGAACAGATTTTCTAGGTCACCACCACAAGGTCCCGCTCCTGAAAAATGCCAGACCCAGAACAGGCACTTAGTAACTAGTCAATGATGGACTGATGCTAAGAAGAAAAAAAAGTAATAGAACCAAAAGTAGAATCTACACTATTCAGTTTGCATTCCTGTGTTGTTCCAATCCCCTACATTGGTTTACTAGAAACAGAGATCTACGCAAGCTAGTTCAAATAAATGGGATTTTTGTGGGGAAACATATGGAGTAACAAGGTACAATGTCTCTGAAATCCACCAACAGGATCTTGAGCCCCACAGAGACCAAAGCTGAAAGAGAGCTCTGTGTTCAAAATGGCCCTGAAGAGCTCCCTCTAGTGAATCTTCCTTTTGGTTCACCATTAAGACTATCAACACACATCCTGTGTATCTGCTTCTTCCTCTCTTGCTGCTGTTGGCATGTATTCATTCCCTCAGCAAATATTTACTGAAGACCAGCATGGGCTAAACCATACTAATTCTACTTGCTTATCATTTCTGTGTCTCCTTTACTTCGTCTGCATGTGGCTTTGGTTTTCCATGTTTCCATCAACCTGTCTCGTGACTTCTTTTTCTTTCATTCCTCTGTTATCTAAACAATCCTACCTAGGTTTTAGCTGATATTCCCAAGACAAAATATAACTGGACCAGTTTCTGGTTTAGGGCTGAGTCAAACATTCTTGATCACCAACTTACAACTTGGTAGCCTTTGGATAAGAGGCCCAACTCAGTCCAACCAGCTGTGCTCATGTGTGTTGCTCAGCAAGGGCTGTGCTGTGACAGCTTCCATGGAAAGAAGAGATGGCAGTGCAGGTGGGATTGTATCCCTGAGGTAAATTTTAATCGAGTGAGGGTGCTTTTAGCAATAGAAAGAGACACATTGTATATTCCACTTAGAATAGTACCACATAATATCTGCCTAAGTCAATGGGACATTTGATGTCACTGAAAGATTCAGAGCACATAAGTACTATGACCAGAGCTTTGCGTTGCTGAAATTAATTTTTCAGAAATATATAGTGTAGATTGTAGAAGAAAAAGCTGATGTGGGAAGAATGCATTCATGAACATCTGAATTAGTGCATGAGCAGTGCAAAGGGAAGGTGGAAGAGCTGGGAGGGGCACTAAGTGACAGAATTGACATGTGGCATCAATTCCACCAGATTTGAATGTCCACTATAAACAAGGTCCCTTACTGAGGCCCTACTGTGTGTCAAGCGCTCTGCTAAAGGTGTCACAGACATTGTCAATCTTAAGCCTTGAGAGAACCTATAATGAGATGTATATAATTTTATGTAAATTGTATAGATGAAGAAACTTTAAGTCAGAGAACTAAATGAGTTCTCAAGATCATGTAACCAGAAAGTGGCCACCAAAAGGAACCTTGTGGAAAGATGGAAGAATCCTCAGGGCAATTGAAAGAGGCCAACAGTATATGCACAAAACGACCCCAGGCTGGAGACTGGGGCTGGGCCAAGAAGGGAGGAGATGGCAGGAAGGCTCACTTTCCAACTGGAATGAAGAGTGGGATCACAATGTGGCTTGGAAGATGAAGCCAGGCTTTACTCTTAGCCTTGAAACCTGACTCCATCTTGAGCAAATGCTCTAGATTCAATATCTTCTCCTGTAAAATAGGGATAATAACAGTTCATGACCTCGCAGGTCTGGGTAGGGATTAGCGATAACATATCTAAAGTGACCGACACAAAGCAGGGTCTCAATAAAAGGCATCCTTGCTGGGATTAGCAATTCTATTATTATATCCAACAGACTCAGGGGCAATATATAAACATCAGAGTTCCACTGTTAAAGGGTTTTCAGCCTCCATGTTTCAGCTTAAATATTGCTATGATGAGGAATGGGGCTATTCATTTCTTAAGAGCTTGGATATACAAGCTAGCTGGTAAAGCAGGTTCAACTTTCAATGTCAAATAATCTCATCATTCAAGTTAAACAGTCTGGACAGGTGATAAGGGAAGGGGGGTAACTGTGTCCTGCACACTGCACACCCTACCCCATGTGCCTGCAGCTGCAAGTGCCAGCAAAGCAAATCACACTCTAGAGGGGAATACACTTGGCAGAAAGTAACTCTCATCAGTAGCAGGTGGTGAAAACTCCAAGTTAGTGAGAACATCTCAAAGCCCAGAATCCAGGCTTTAAATATTTATTTGACTTCAGTAAGAAAGAGCTAGGTTTTACCCATTAGCTGAAAGCACTTCAGCTCTTACTTGTTATTTTTAAGCAATAATGTTTTTTTAAAGAGCCCACAAGGGAGAGGACTGGCATGAGCAAACCCCAGTGGTCTTTGGCTCTTTCGTGTGTGGGAACCCAGAAGCAGTCAGGCATCATCCTACCTGTGCCCTCCCCAGGCCACCAAGCCTGAAGCCCATGTAGAGATGGGTTCAACCCCAGTTCAAGATCAAACTCTCCATGATGCAAGATGGAAAAGTCCCATTAGCCAGACCACTGGGCAGAGTTTCAAGAAACAACAAACTATTGCTGATTCCTTCCTATACTAGGAACAAACAAAAATATATGTCCACCTATCCTCAAGTCACCCAAAACCTTTTTTTCTATTGCTGTGTGGCGCCATCCTATTCTGCATGCTCAATGCCAGGGAGGGGGCAACTAAATAGCTTGGTTCCCAGTTCTGGACCTTTTCCTCCTCACTTTTCCAGCCGAAGCCATCTGAGTGAGAATGATTACCTTTTAGACTAGATGTCAGTTTCATTCTAAGCAAAGCTTAGAAATAGGATTAAAGGAAGAGTCTTCTCGGAAAAGGAATCTGAAGAAGTAGGCAGAATTCCAACCAACATAAGCATTAAATAAAAGAAGAAGAAAACCCCCTAACAACATGAGTCTGCTCACTAGCCAGAAGGAAAATACATTGTATGTTCAAGACAAGGCAGCAATGTTGCATAACTTGGGGGAGTGGGGGTGCCATTCAGTTCATAGTCTATGGGAATGGTGCCCCTGGAGCTGTGCAGAACACACCTGTGAAACAAAACAGCCCTGGCTCAGGGTATCTAAGTCATAAAGGTGCCTACAATAATTTCTACACAGGTGTGGCAGCTTTAGTCTATGAAAAATATTAAACTGCTGTGGATTATTCTGTAGAAAATTCTTAATGCACACAGTGAAACATAAACTCCTCACAGAATTATACCCTAAATTATAACCAGGGGACCTTGGAGGCCATCTAGGCCATCCCCTCATTTTACGGAAGCCCAAAGACATAGTACGCCTTGCCCAAGGTCGACAAGCCTATGCTAAAAGGGGGAAACAGACTTTCTCTACTTCTCACTGAGGGCCAAATAGGCCACTTTGTTGTGAATGGTATTCAGTCCATCCAGACAGCAAGTTAAGTTATTTATCGTTATCATCGTGTAACACTTATTGAGCACCTCCAAAACACTAAGCCTTTAGAATATAGAAAGAGTCCCTCCGAAGGTCTCAGCTCGTGCAGCAAGAGAGGGGCAGTGCTGTGCCCATTAAACAAACCCTTATTAAGGCAATTTTTAAAAAATGTCTTATGTCCCAGCCCTGGCTGGCATAGCTCAGTGGATTGAGCGCGGGCTGCGAACCAGGCATCGCAGGTTCGATTCCCAGTCAGGGCACATGCCTAGGTTGCAGGCCATGGCCCCCAGCAACCGCACATTGATGTTTCTCTCTCTCTGTCTCTCTCCCTCCCTTCCCTCTCTAAAAATAAATAAATAAAATCTTAAAAAAAAAAAATGTCTTATGTCCCTGTTGGACTTGACTGACTTCTTTGAAGCTGCTTTGGTTTATTGGTTAAATATTTATTCATTAATATATTTGAAAGCTATTTTATTTACACAATAGATTTGGAACCATTCTGGACTATTGGGTAATTATTACCCAGTTAAAATCAGGCTATCCAAAGCAAGAAAACTGATAGGCATTTACAGGGAGAATGGGAAACTTATAGGTTAGTGAGGTTGGCGTTTAATTTAAATTTTATTTTTAACACAGTCATTCTACTCTTTCTAATGGGAGTTTTATGTGTGTTTGAATGTGTGTGGTGAGAGTGAGGTGGGAGGAGAGAAAAGCCCTTCCACCAAAAACCAACGCAATTAAACTGCTTTATGGACAAGCTTTCTGCCAAATTTCTTGTTGAAATCAAAGACACCTTTGAGTTAGTTGTACAAGAGCAGGACAGAAAGCACCTGCAGTCACGTCTGTTTCTCATTTTGTCCTCATGTAACTGAGATGCCCTGTGCAATCTGCTCCTGCGTTGAAATCGTGTATGCCACGTGTCAGCTCAGTTTGAATTTGGAAACAGGAGCTCAAAAGGTTCCACTCAAACACATGGCTCTGGTTTTCCCTGAGTGTTACACGAACAGGGGAGTCATGTTGTGGGGGTCCATGTCTCCAGCTCACTGCAAGTAACACATACAGAAGGCCCATGTTTCCCTTTAATGATGCTCCCCACCCCCACCCATATCAATTCCCACTTAAGCTCTCACCAGGGAAGGTCATGGCACGGAACGAGAAGTGCTGTAAAGGTACACGTGAACAGTTGGTGACCTGTGCATCAATTTACAACCTTGTCCTGATACAGAAAAAGGAAGCAACCAGAATGCCTCATCCAACATCCCCAAATAGCCTGCTTTGGATCACTTCTCTCTGTAGATACTGTTGGTGCCCTACATAAATGCATAAAGGATTCCATTGGTCTGGAGAAGTTGAATTAGGGTAAAAGTAGTACTGAGCTCTTATGCTAAGACCCCAAACCAAATTCTTTTCAGTTTTAATCCAAAGAGGTCTCATTTAAATATTAGCCCAAATACAAATTCTGGATCTTATTTCTTTGATCATATTTCAGAATATTAGCTCCTTATCTGCCTCTTCATTTCTCCCATTGACTCAACAAATATTTAGTGAGTACCTACTACGTGCTCTCAAGCAACATCAGTCCATAAGACAGCAAGGACTTTGCTTTCATGGAGCTTTCTTTCTAGCTGAGGAGGGAGGACTGGGCTTTGAAGCAGCTAAGTGAAGTCGTGTTCCAGTTAAAGTCAACTCTCCATGTGGCATTCCTGATTTACACAGGATAAATTGGGATGTGATAATTTGCTTCAAAAAAAAGATGCAATATTTTACTAAAAAAAAATCACAGAAGGATTCCCTTTAAATCTAAAACTCCCACAGTCCCTCTTCCCCAAGTCATTTTATTTATTCTGAATTGATGAGGACTCCATTAATTATTAGCATGTCCCTGCACTATTAGAGTATACACCCTACTCATCGCCATAGGTAGACATTTGCCTCTACTACAGAAAAAAGTGCCCTAAAAAAGTATTGTTTATTCCAGAATAAAAACACAACCCACCCTGAAAGGACCACTCACCAGAGACTACAGGCCTAGAAAGAAAATGTCTTAGAGGCCTGGGCCTGGTGGCTCCCCGGAGCCTCTCCGCACCCTTTCTTTAAGAACTAGGTCAAGGGTAAAGAAAGCCTGGAGTCAATGCTCTTTTCCATTTCTCTGGATTTTTCTCATTGACACGAATGAGGGTAAAGGGAAGAAAAACAAGCCCAAATAATAAAGTATAAAAAATGAACCTAGTGAGATGAAGACGTCATTTTTCTCTCCTGACACTTTTAACTACTTAGATACTTAATTATCTGCCACCAGATTCTCTCCTTGTGAGCGCCAGCAATTTAGCCCATTAGCAATTAGTGAGAACAGTTCCTCCACTGAGCTTTTGTGTGAGAAAATAGGGAGCTGCCTGCCACACACCAACACAGAGACTCAGGAGAAATAAGAAAGGAGCTGAAAAGAGTGTTCCCGATATTACAACTAGCCTCCTGTCATTTTCCCCACATTGGGGTTTTATTGATCAGTGACCGCATTTCTCTTCAGGACCATTGTACTGCCAGAAAGCTTCCTGGTCCAGCTGCATAGTAATTAGTTGGCATAAAAAAAATTTTTTTTTTAAGATTTTATTTATTTATTTTTAGAGACAGAAGGGAGGGAGAAAGAGAGAGAGAGAGAAACATCAGGGTGCAGTTGCTGGGGGCTGTGGCCTGCAACCCAGGCATGTGCCCTGACTGGGAATCGAACCTGCGATGCTTTGGTTCGCAGCCCGCGCTCAATTCACTGAGCTACGCCAGCCAGGGCGGCATAAAAAAAATTTTTAAGCACCAGCCCTACCCTACACTAGTTAGAAAAGTTAACACCATATTATGAATTTCAACTCCATGGATTAGAAGGTTTTCCCATTTAATTAGGGGAAGCAAAAGTAAAGGCAACCTTGGGTGTTTCCACAAGCCTTTCATCTGCCCAAGAAAAATTTGTACTGAAAGCCTTCATGGTAATTAGATAAGTTGAGCAAATACGGGCACAGAAGGATACTCAGATGTCAAATGAGCCATTCTTCAATTTAAGAACTTTGCTTTAGGATAAAGAATCATGCTCAATGCAGCCAGTGCCATTTATATTAGTGATGGAGGAGAAGTCATAAGAAAGAGAGAAATATATGTACAAATAAAAGAGAGCAAAGTGGGAAGAAATTGAGTGTTTTTTCTGTCTTGGTGTTTCATCAGTCCAAAGAGATTATAGCCAAAGCCAAGTCCCCATACGCATGTCACAACCCTTGCTCATCAAGGTCTGTCTCTCCAGGCCGAAAGCATCTGGATTTCCATTGTGCCTGAGGCACTCTGTGTTGCTTTTCCAGATAAAGACTTTCTGATTCCTCCAGGAGAGCCTGTGGTAACTGCCATCTGACACATTGGAGAATTGCACTTGACTTTCAGAGAAGAATCAGATTCTTTTTGCTTCTACTTAGACATAGCTCTCAGAGTTTGTCTTTGGCTGTGACTTGTACTGCATAACATCCAAGTGGCAGAATGTGAGGCACAGCACCAGTGTTTGGGTCAAGGTGAGAAATCAATGATGGGAACTACTGAGCAGAGGGGTGCCTGGGCATCCACATTTACCTAAGCTTCTTGTCATTATAAGTAAGCCTGTCCACATCTATCTTTTATTCATGCCAGATCTTTCTCAACTGATTTATTTCAATGAAAAGAACTGAAGAATATTTTTATGGAAAAAAGTTTCCTTGGGCGTACTCAGATTACTGACAACTCCCAATACAGAAGTCAACCCTTGATCTCTTGGTATTCTGACTACAGACCACGTGGAAACATATAAAAATCTTTGAAAAATCATTCACCAAGGTCATAGGAAACAAAGTCCATACATCAAAATGCAATCCATTCTTAGGAGTTAGTCACACAACAAGAAGTCGAACCAATGGATTTTATAATGACACCATAGCTATTTAGAGCTGCCTACCCCGTATCAGGTGTGACACCCAGAACTATGATACAAAACCCCATTGTTCCAAGTAATACTTAAGTCTTAGGGTAAGATAAGATCTCAAAATAGAGACGTGAAAATGGAAAAGATAGGCATTTGACTTGATATTGTCATTCAACTTGATATTGTCATTCCTAATGAGATCTACAAAATGAATAATGCAAGCAGAGCAGAAAGACCAATTCCATTCATGATGAGAATCATTAGGAACTCAGAAGAAGGACAAGTACAAAAAGATGAAAGGGTTGGAGTTTAGACTAGAACACACATGTGTGCTTCAGAAATGTGGCTTGTTCACACAGTTTCTTCTGTATGGGCTAGTGGAAATAGACAAGTTAGATAACTTTCCTGAGACTTCCTGGAAATCATTGTTAAGACCTTGGGCTCACTGCCCTTATTCTTTCTCCACTCCTCTCCTGTTTCTGTGTTGTTTTTCATTGCCTAGACCAAACGTCAGCATCAATTAACTCACTCTGAAATTCGAAGGTCATTAAAGAATTAGGACAGGGTTTGTCCTATAATAAAGGTGTGACAGGGCTTTTAACTTTACAAATTATCCCAGTGTATTATAACTGAAAGTATAGCACAAATCCATGGAACACTGTTGCAAACGTCATTAAAGGGTTCAAGATATATTTAGAGCTTCTTGAGAGTAAAATTCTACCATCTAATTGATTCTAATTACCAGAAATTTTTGAAAGTCTATCAACACTACTATACAAATTTATACCAGTCCAAGTCTGAGGTATTTCCTGTCTCTGAAATTCCACAGTTCTATAATTCTGTTCATCATTTTCCCCTCCCTCTATTCTTTTAAGGTGGTCTTCTGGGTAGTGGGGCTTCATTTACCATCCCCATCTCTAATTCCTTCTCTTTAATCCTCTATATTTCCATTAAAAATAAGGACCAACTCGTTTTTGTTCATGGCAACTCCGTATTCACAGTGAACATTATTTTCAAGGATTATGAAATGGTTACTGCCAGTACATCTGACAACCTCAGTACAGAACTTTTGCTTCAAAGGCAGGTCAATCAGAAGGAGGCTCCTAGGTAAACCGAAAGGCAGAGCTAAGGAAACACTTATCCATCCTTTCTTCAAATGTCCTGATGTTATTTAAAGATTATTAATGCATTTTCACAATTTCATTGGTGTTCATGTCAACAATTTTAGACCTACTTCACACATTTGCAACTGTTGCTTAAGGATGTTGGCAGATCATACAGATAATGCTAATTCCTGCTTGATAAATTTGCTCTGTGTGTTCTAGAATGCTAAGTGTGATGTGATTTTTTTTCCATGAATAATTCTGAAAAAGTCAACCCTGCTAAAATTCAACACACAGAGCTAAAGGTCCAAACAGTCTTAGATTCAATTTAGCCAAATCCGTTTTGAAACTCTAGGCAGACCAAACAACACATGGACTGGCTGACCATTATTCAGACATCTTTCCTTATGGTACTTAATTAACACCATGAGAGGTTTCATTTCTTTGTCTCAATCATGCAAACATTTGGAGAATTTAATTAATGTATATAAACACACTGAGTAATCAAGGTCCAAAGATATTATGTGTTAGTTTATATTTTCTCTGAAGGAAATGGCCACTTTCACAGACTAACAGCAGCCTGAGAAGCACAACACTTATATTGGTAGTAACTGGCACAGGGTTTCCACCCCTGGGCCCTAGGTCAGCCTCCCACCAATGGTCTACACAATCTTGCTAAGGATAATTCCACATATCATTACTTTACAACAAGTTCACTCATTTGGTCAGTGACAATGAAAATATCAACCATTGTTCCTTTCACAACTAAGGCAATTTATTCTATGCAATAATAATTGCTTTGTATGATGTCCTGTGCTAGGCATTGGAATGAGTAAAGCTCAGCTCTTGCTTTCGAAAAGCTCACAACTCCTTGTAATAACTAACTAGAAGATAGTGAATGAGAATGAGGAAAAGGAGAGAGGAGGGTGACAGTGCCTCGTGTAAGCTAAAAATATAATTAGCCAGCCTTGAAATTTCCACTGCACCATAATGCAAATGCAACCCACCAGATTCTGTCAATCTCTAGTTACACCCTTATTTAGACAGTAGGAAGAAGATCTAGTTGAAGAGGAAAAAAATGCAATATTGCTCATTGATTTGTAAATATGGAAATGACAGTCACAACAATAAAAAGTATGTACTCTTATACACAGATTATGAAAAAATATTTCCCTCCAAAATATCTAATTTAGTAGGCTGAGATTCCTAGAAGGCAAAGAGCTTTCATACATTTTTATAGTTTCCTGTCCACCATTTCTCTCAAAGATTTTTTTAAGTTTAAATATCCTCATCTTCCAATTTTACCAATGTATAGACATTACTAAGAGAGTAATAATGCATCCAAAACCACAAAATTTAACTTGGTATATATTTATGATATAAATACTGTTTTAATATCCTTCTCTAAGTTTAATAGTTTTAATTTCAAATGGCATTCTGAATTAGAATAATTTTATTAGTTTATATAAAGTTTCAGGAATTTTTTCCCCTTACTGATGAAGCACATGTTTTTAAGCCTTTTATTTTGATATTAAATAAAAAATAGCATTTAAATAAAAGAAACAGTATTATTTTTGTAGTATAACTATTAACAATTAATTATCCTAAAACCAAAATGCTAAAGTTAGTGGAAATGAATTCAATAAAGTCTCAAATGAAAATTATATATTGCTAGAGACACTATTTAGGATTTTTCTATTCCTCTAGATGTCAGTTAAATATATTCTGATGAAACACCCAGTATGTGTAAGACACATAACTACTGGACAGAGAAATATATGATTTCTACCCTTTCAGAATAACATTTTAACAATCAGTCTAACCAACTGAACTTATAAGCAAAGCACTATTCATGCTTTGAATAAATGAGTCAGAATATTGCCTTAAGAATGAAATAAAAAAACTGGTTTAGCTATTTTCCAATTGAAAGGAGACTTATATCATATACTAAATATAAAGTTAAAACATAAATTCCAGGAAATACATTTCCTATATGACATGTCCACCTGTATATGAGAAGATGCACTCAAACTGAAATTTCTTCCTGAATTACACTGATTGCCATTGAACGAAAGGTCTTGGAGGGAGTATGATGAAACTTCCATTTTCATAAGGAGATACCTATCACAATAGAAGAAATCAAAAAGAAAAACAATACCAAAATAAGAAATGATCGAGCTCATTAAAATTGTTGCAAAAGAAGGATTCAGACACTGGGGGGCAAACTGATCAACATCGAGTTTAAGCCACAAAACTGCATCACGAAATCCTGTGTCATTTTGCTTTTCAAACAATCTTCAATTCTGAAGCAAATAATGTCCATTCAAAGAACATCTCAAGTGAATAATATCAGAAATACAAGGAAGCATGGGAAAAGAATTGAATTTTTTGCAACTCTCATTCCCAAAATAATAGTACAAAACCTATTTAACATAAGAACTATTTCATGAAGAATTTTTCCAGTGATGATTTTAATAAAATTGATATTTTTTCAATTTAGACTGACATTACCCAATGTTTAATATATCTGATAATTGCTCAATAATATTAGACTATGTTACAGACTCTAAATAAATATCTAATACTTCAGTAGGTTAAACATCAACTATGTAATGTGCTTCAAACTACTTTTTTAAATTATGTTAAGTGAAAAATATCTCCATGAAAAAATGTTTCTGAGAGTTAAACTAAATAGAATAGTAAACAAAAGAAAAATTCAACATATTTACATTGTGTTTCTGTTTTTAAGCTACTTAAGATGATGTATACAGTTCCCATGTTTGGGACCTATTAAGACAGTTCAAATCCCATCATAGACAAATCCACAAGATTGCCCCAGTGTTTTTTCAGAGTGACCATTTTTCATGTAAATGACTTGAAATAAACAAACCTATAACCTATAAGCTTGAACACCATAGTCAGATTCAAGCTGACGCATATTTTTATGGTCTACAATAAAACCCTCTAGCCCTGGCTGCTGCAGCTCAGTTGGCTGGAGTGTCATCCTATAGACCAAACCGTTGTGGGATTGATTCCTGGTCAGAGCACATACCCAAGTTGCGCATTTGATCCCAGTCAGGGTGTGTACAAGAAGGCAACCAATCAGTGTTTCTCTCCCATCAACATTTCCCTCTCTCTCTCTCTACCTCCTCCCCCTTCATTCCTCTTCCTCTAAAAGCAATGAAAAAAATGTCCTTTGGTAAAGATTTTTTTAAAAACCTCTAACTTTCAGTCACCTAAGGAGAACTAGCATACAGCGACCAAGTTAAAGGATAACTGACCAGTGAGGAAGCTCCAGAGTTAGAAATAGAGACCTAGTTCTACTGGTGTGTGACTACAAAGGCTCAAAAATAATTTAAGATGGCCAAATAAGTTCTTAAAGGGCTGAATCAGCCCCAGATGACAATTCTGGACAAAACATAAAACGAAGCCAAAGACCAACTACCTAAACACACTGGAGAGCAACCAAGAGCAGGCAGATTCTAGAAAGAAGTTAACACTTGAAAGAAGAAAACAACACTGAATGAATTTCCTGTTTTCATGGCTTCCAGCATGAGGGCAGGATCTCAAGAAGTAGAGAGCCAGGAATGTGGAGCCCTAAATCTGTATATAAACTCTTACCAAAGTTCTGGCCACTGAACCAGACTCCAAGCAGTTTAGCCATGGGTAAAACAACTAAGCTGAGATTGGAGTTACCATCCAAGAGACAGCACTTGCAGTTTTAGTAATCAGTTGCCTGCTATAACAAATGAAATCAATTCTATTCAAGGAATTATATAGTATCCAGAGTTTATGTAACATACAATCCATAATCTTTGGAGTATAAGTCAAAATTAGTTCATATATGGACACAGTCACCCATTCTAAGGATAATCCTGAGAAGCCAGCCATGAGATGGACCAGCTGATGGAATTATCAAACAGGACTTCAAAGCATCTATTGTAAATATGCTCAGTGACATAAAGAAATGTGCTTTTAATAAATGAAAAGATAACAAATTTCATAAGGCAATTCCATTTTTTAATGACCCAGTGATTCCACTTCTGGGTATTTATTTGAAGAAACCCAAAACACTAATTCAAAAGAATTATGCATGCACTGCTATGTTCATTGCTGCATTATTTACAATAGCCAAGTATGGAAACAACCCAAGTGCCCATCAATAGACAAGTGGATAAAAAGCTGTAATATACACATACAATGGAATACTACTTAGCCACAAAAAAGAATGAAACCTTACCATTTCTGACAGCATGAAGGGACCTAGAGGGTATTTTGCGCAGTGAAATAAGCCAGTAAGCCAGAGAAATAAAAATGCTTTACGATTTCACTTATATGTGGAATCTGAAGAACAAAATAAACAAACAAACAAAATTGATAGACACAGACACAGAGAGCGGACTTATCGCTACCAGAGGCGAGGGGGATGCGGGGCTGAGTGAACAATGAGAGGGGGTTAAAAAGTACAAATTGGTACTTACAAAACAGTCGCAGGGATGTAAAGTACAACATAGGGAATATAGTCAATAATATTGTGATAACTATGTACAGTGCCAGGTAGGTACTGGAAATATTGGGGGAATACTTAGTACAGTAAATGAGTGTCTAACCACTATGCTGTATACCTGAAACTAATACAAAATAATATTGAAAGTAAAACTATGATTGAAATATAAATCAATCAATATAAGAAATTTCAACAGGTAACCAGAAACCATAAAAAAAGAACCAGATGGAATTTCTAAAACTAGAAAATAAATATCTGGAAAGAAGTTTACTGGACAGCCTTGACAACAGAATGCAGGTGACACAGAGGGAAGAGTCGGTGAACTTAAAGATAAATCAATAGAAATTTTCTAATATAAAAAAATATGAGAAAGAAGATTTGGAAAAAAATGAACAGGAATCTATGGTACAATACCTAAATAAAGTTGCCAAATATAAGGTAACTAGAGTACTAGAAGGCAGAAAAGAGAGAATAAAACAGAAAATATCTTTGAAAAATTAAGAACCAAAAATTGCACAGTGAAAGACAAATTTACCAGTTCAAGAAGACTGGGGAACACCAAGCAAAATGAATACAAAGAAAACCATGCCTAAACACATCATTGTTAAACTGCTAAAAACCAAAGATAAAGACAAGCTGCAGAAAAAGCATCAGTTACAGGAAAACATGATTCAGATGGTAGCTGACTTCTCATCACAGGCCAACAGAAAACAGCAGAACCACACATTCACAGTTCTGAAGGAAACACTGTTGCAAACCCAGAATTCTTGATTCAGTGAAAACATCCTCCAAGAATGAAGGTAAAATGAAGACAAAAATAAACAAAAAGAATTTATTACAGTAACCCCGAAATATAAGAAATGCTAAGGGAAGTTCTTCAGGCTTATGGAAACATGGGTCTTCAGGAAGGAATATAGAACACTAGCAATCATTTGAAATTTGTCATGATAAAATGACTAACAAAGATAATTAAATGTATAAGTCACTGAAACTTTAAGAATCTCAATATCCTAATCAAAGGAAGGAATAATAATGCTATGAAGAATATATGTTAACACACTTAGCGAAAAGGTAATTTTTACTAAAAATATTTGGTGTGCTTGTAAACACACCCAGAATCAGGAGAAAGTCACAGGGTTTTAGTGTTGAGCTTGATATTTACATGACAAGCATTCACTGGATGCCTATTATTTGTAATATAAAATGCTACGTGCTACAGATTTTCTGCTCAGGAGAAAAAAAGTGATTTTAATTTCTAAACTAATTTGATAACAATTATTGGCAAGCCAGGATTTTAGAGAATTTAGGAACAAAATGTGAAGCAGCCAAAAACTTAATAATCAATATGCACCTTTATTCAAAAAATCACGTCCTACAAGCCCAGTTGTAGAAAGTGAATCCATGTTTGCATATGACCTGCCTTAACTTTTTATATAACTTGTGCTTGCAAACAGGTTAACAAACATTTCCGGTCTCCCTTCAAGCTACTCAGAGTATACATGTCTCAGTGTAGCCTGCATGACACACAGAGGAAGGACAAGGAAAGGAGTGCTGTATTTCTGACACCCGGAAACTTGCCATGACAGCAAACCCATGGAAGACAAACAGCTACCCAGCTACCTATCTTTGTGACATTACAAATAAAAGATGCATGTGTACATATATAGGAAAACCAAAATATGCTAAGCATAAAGTTCTGCGTATTTTTAGAAATGTTGATTCTGGGAGCGATTCAAACTTCATGTTCCTTAAGCAAGCAATTCTAAAAATCTCTAACTCTTCCCATTTTCTTTTCCCTTCCCATTCTGGGTCATAAGCTATTTCTACTCGTGCTCAATCAACTCCATGCCCTGAAAGATTAGGGACAGAAATTACAAACATTCCACACAGAAATTTCTTTACTGCATATTACTGAAATGTCGCTTAAACAAAAATAATGAAAAAAGAATGCGATAAATCAGAGTTTTACCTCTTTTGCTTCCTATATTTCTGTTTTCCCTTCCTATCTCTGCCACTTCTTCCAAGCCACTTTCTGAGATGGAATCAACTTTCCACCTCACATTTCCAGAGACATCTTCCTGTCGTAGATGAAAGAGGAATTAGAGATCAATTGAGCGTGCATGGTGATCTGGTTAACCAGCCATTGTGTCTCCACTTGACTTTCTGCTGTGTAAAATCTGACGCTATTTTCAGCTGTAGTTGGTAGTTCTCGTGTTATAAGATGGGAAGTCAATGTAAACCCAGGCATGCCTGTCAACACTAGATTGTCATCTGGCTTATTCTTATCCTTGGCCAACAGGAAAAAAAAGGATATTTATGGGTCATGTGGTCTTTGGGTGGACCAATTTTGCAAAGCAGTGACTAGAACCTGTTCAAGATAGGCCAAACTACCTGTCTTAGGACTTTATTTTGTCTACATCCCCAAGGAAGGTCTGACCCACCCAAATATTTTGTGCCTCATATAAGTGAGTTTCAAACAGTACAATTCCATCAACACAGGCTGCTTTCCCAAGGAACTCCCTTAGACTTTCTTAACTTTAAAAAATTAAATCTTTCAATATTATGTTTCATTTATACATTTTAGAAAGCCAAAATAGCTGACTGATTATCATCCCAGAGGAACAGATACAGGCAGTCCACTTTGCTTGCTGGTACACTCAACTAGATGTAAATTAGTGGTGGTAATTGCCCAGCGATTGGGATTGAAAGGATGGATTGCAATAGGGAGCCTGCTTTACAAACATCGCAATTAACACCATCTAAGTATTTGAGGGTGATCTAGGTAATAAACAAAAGATTACATTAATATTCATGTTCAGTCCCCAAAGATAGCCAGATGGCTGGCTACAATTTCAGAGAGAGAATCACTCCTTTGTCCAGGGAGTGGTACAATCGACATTTTTCTATGAGCCTGGGCATCTGACAGTGGATGACAAGAACCATGAAGCAGCCTAACTGGAATGCCCTGAGGACTTTGAGCTCAAAGCCCTGCCAGGTGTCCCCAGGGGCCAAGAGGCACAAGGAACAGCAGTCATAAACTGAGTAAGGAGCAAATTTCACAAGCATAATGCTGACCACATCTCTATAGACTCATTCTGCCCAGGGAAGAAAGGAGGGGTTATGAGGCCTGCAGGACTAGAAAGATTTATTTTCTTTCTTCCTCAGGAGCTCCCAGTGTCCAAGATTTCCCATTCTGTGTGGTCAGGCTGTTACTAGAGCCACATCCTAGGTAAAGCCCTTTTGTTCCTACTTCACTCTGAGAAAACAAAGGGGCCCTTATTTGTCTCTCACTTAAGCAGCCATATCTACAGCTTTGTCACTTGCCAAATCCAAAAGGCACTCATCTAAACCAAGCCCCAGGCACAGAGAAAATCTCAATGCTTAAGACTGGGTCCTGGACATACCTACCACCTAAAAACCTTTCCAGCGCCCCCCTTTATTTGTTCCTTCTGCTTATTTTGTCCTCCCACCTCTCCATCTAACTGCTTGCTCCATTTGAGTTTTACTAACAGTTTTCCAACTAGCAAATAGCTAAGCCCAAAACAAAAAGGCCAGGGATCACAGGCTGCACATAGTAACAGGACAACAGGCTGTGTCTCTCCTGCTCTCCACCCCTTTCCCAAGGTTCAGAAGACAAATAAAGAACACACTGTGCCATTGACCACATGGGCTACTCAGACCTCTGTTCTATACCTTGCACTTGACGCCCTTCTGTGGACTCAGGAAGAATGCTCTCCTCCTTCTGCAAATACTGTCAAGAGGTCTTCTTAGGCAAAGGAGGGCAAAACACAACGGTGGCTTTAAGAACGACAACATTGTGGGCATTCTCGATTTATTCAGTAAGCATACTCCTTTCTGGTGTAGAATAAATCTTGATTTTGTGAACTAAATTCTATCTTAAAGGCCTAGAAGAACTTACAAATTAGAGTAACACTGTGGTACATGACTTTGCTGAACCCCATTCTCTAAAAGTTCTTAACTAAAGTCCATGATGTCCTAGGGTTCTGTGGATAGAATTTACAGAGTGCATGAACTTGTATGGGAAAATACTCATCTTTATTGTCAATACTCACTCAAATCTTGTGCTTTATTCAGTTATGACTATAGGTACAGTATTAGTGATAGGGGACTCAAGAGTTGGAAAATTTTAGTTTAAGGTAAAAAGTTATAAGCCTAGCAAGTAATTTGTATGCTAAAGGTTTTGTTTCATAAACTACAAATAAGGCCCATCCTGGCTCCTGGGAGAACAGTCGGCCTCCTGGGGCACTGCTAGAGATTACCGCCTGGGGACAAGTGGAGGCATCCGGGCCTTTGTGTTCCAGGGAGAGACAGAGGAAAACCCGCCCTTGGGAACAGCTAACTGCCCAGGGTGAGAATACTGCTGTTTTTTAATCTAATTTTCCCTGAATTTCAAAACCCCCCACCTCACTTTGTTCTCTGTTATAAAAACTCTGGCTTGGCAAGAAAATGTAAGATGGTCTGTTAGGGTATGAATCCGCCATCTTCTCAGATTGCTGGCCATCTGAATAAAGCGCCCATGAAGATTCAACTGCTGTCATTGCTTATTGGGTTTGGTAGTGACAGGCAGTCTGAACACCAGTGTCTTTTCTGGCTTCTTTAGCGGTAGCAGTAATTGTGTCACCAGTTGAAATCTTAGATATTTGCATTTCACATTACAGTTGTCATAGATATCCCAAAACGTCACTTAAGCTCATCAACTTGAAAATTGCTGGTGTTATTAGATAGCTGCTAGACCTTGTTATTTATTGTTTTACTAAATAAATACATTTATTAATATATCATAAATGTGTTTATTTTATTTATGACTTTATTTCAATATAATTGCTTTCCTTTGCAATCCTATTATTTTAATATATGCATTTAAAATATTATTCTAAGGAGGCTATAGGCTTCATAACATCCATGCCACAAAAAAGATTAAGAATCCTTGTTATAAACTAAATGAACTGCTGATTTTGTCTCCAAACACATTCTACACTTTATTCTGCCTCCAGTACCCCAAGCCACACTTATGTCTTTGCAAATGCCATTCCCTGCTGCCTGGAAAGGTTTACAGTTACCTCCCAGTTATCTTCCTGTCTGCTTGAAACTCCTCCTCAGTCTCCTGGACCCAAATCAAAGTCTTCTGTGTAGCCTTGACAGATTACCTCCGGGAAGAGCTATCATTCCCTTTGTTATGTCCCCACTATGCATTACAGAATCTCCATTTTGGGGCTTAGCTTACTTCAGGGTAGTTTTTGTTTACAAATCTTCCTTTATTAGTTTGCACTGTCCCTGCTGGCAGGGACCACAGCAGGTCTCTCTAGGTATCTGAGTGCCTCAGGATGTGCCTCCTGCAATGCAAGTGCTGAGAAAGTATTTATTAAACAGATCCTTCCAGGTCTAATGCAGACATCAACCCTCCTATGAAGCTGCCCCATCAGATGTGTTGCTTCTCCTTTTGTGAAGATGCATCACACTCTGAAGACTCACCCCTATCATTTGCAGAGCCCAGGGTAAGAGAAGCATACTGTTAAATTAAATAAAGTAGGTTCATCCTCTTTTATCTACTTTGAAAAATTACCTTCATGGTAACCTGTAAGGCCAGGTTGGAATTTAAAATTCTTGGACTCCAAGTTCCAGTTCAGAACCAGGTGGGTGGGGAGAGTCAGCCCCTGGTTTGTGGCTCACTTATCTTCTTCTTTTTTAATAGTTCATTTTTTATTGTATTTCACCCATTACCATTTATCCCCCTTATACCCTCTTCCACCTTCACCCATCCCCTCCCCCATCCCCCCCACAATCACCACACTGTTGTCCATGAGTCCTTTCTACTTTTTCCTCAATCCCTCCACCCCCTAAACCCTCACTTACAGCTGTCATCCTGCTCTCCAACTATGAGTCTGTCTCTATTCTGCTGTTAGTTTGGTGTGTTTGTTAGATTCTAGATGTGAATGAAATCATATGGTATTTGTCTGTCTCTGACTGACTTATTTCACTTAGCATAATGTTCTCCAGGTCCATGTATGCTGTTGCAAATGGTAAAACTTTCTTCTTTTTTATGGCTTAGTAATATTCCATTGTGTAAATGGCCCATAGTTGTCTTATCCACTCATCTACTGATGGGCACTTGGGGTGCTTTCATATCATGGCAATAAAATAAAAAGACAACCCATGGTGTGGGAGAACATATTTGCCAATACATCTGATAAGGGGTTAATATTCAAAATTATCAAGAACTTATAAAACTCAACACCAAAACAAATATATAATTCAATCTAATTAAAAAATAGATGAAGGACATGAATAGACACTTCTCCAAAGAGAACATACAGGTGACCAATAAAGATATGAAAAGATGCTCAACGTCACTAATTATCAGAGAAATGCAAATAAAAACCACAGTAAGATACCAGCACATACCTGTCAGAATTACTATCAATAAATCAACAAACAACAAGTGCTGACAAGAATGTGGAGAAAGCAGAACTCTTCTGCACTGTGGGAGGGAATGCAAACAGGTGCAACCACTACAGAAAGCAGTATGGAGGTACATAAAAAATTAAAAATGGATCTGCCTTTTGATCCAGCAATCCCACTTCTGGGAATATATCTGAAGGAACCCAAACACTAATTCAGAAGAACATAAGCACCCCTATGTCCACTGCAGCATTATACAAGCTTCTTGAACCTGACATTCTATAGCCACAAAAGTAAATGAAGTCCTTGGAAGCATTTATGCCATTGAAACTGTCTTGCAAGTTTTTCTGAACTTCAATAAATCAGAGCAATCTGACCTAAATGAGTCCCATCCCAGGAGAACCAGTGACAATTGAGGCAGAAGAGTGTATGAGTCCCTTCTGTCCATTAAAGGATGTTCATTAATGGAGTACTTTTTTTATAATAGCTTTATGGAGAAACAATTCACATACCATCCACTTCACATATTTAAAGTATACAATTCAATGGGTTATGCAACCACCACCACAATCTAATTTTAGTACATTTTTCTCCCTGCAAAAAAGAAACTCTACCCATTTGTAGTCATTCACCATTCCCCACCCTCCCAGCCCTACTCAACCATTTATCTGCTATCTGTCTCTATGGATTTGCTTATTCTGGACATACAGATCAATGGAATCATGTAATACATGGTCTTCTGTGACTGGCTTCTTTCACTTAGAATGTTTTCAGAGATTCACCATGTAGCATGTCTCAGTACTGCAATCCTTTTTACTGCATAGGTATATGACAGAATATGTTCTGTCACTCTGTGAACTGGGCAGGTTATTTCTCTAACCTTCAGTTTTCCCTCCTGTAAGGTGGAAATTATATTAGTGCCTACCTGTAGAATGATTAATATTATTATAATCTATTAAAGTCTAATGTGATGGTTTCTCAGGGAAAGATTAAATATTAGGTTTCATGAGGGCATAAAAACTTTAACATCTTTGTTTTAGACCTAATTAGATTTTTAGTTCCAAAAGTGATACATGCTTATTGTAACAAATAAAAAATACAGAGATGAATTTTTAAGTTCATAATCTTCCTCTTAACTATCCATCCTTAGACTTTGTCAATATAAAGTATAGCAGGTATCTTTTCACACCATTCTCTATGCTCATACAAATTCATCAAGCAAAAGTGCATATAGAGAATTTTTCCCCTCTTTATTTTACTTTAATATATACTATACACATTCCTTTGAAATTTAC
The DNA here is from genome assembly GCA_004024845.1 of Tonatia bakeri. NCBI lineage: Eukaryota > Metazoa > Chordata > Mammalia > Chiroptera > Phyllostomidae > Tonatia > Tonatia bakeri. The sequence goes on along the minus strand of PVIA01006949.1, from coordinate 43,802 downwards.
CTTTTTTGGACTCATGGACATGGACAACAGTGTGGTGATTGCTGGGGGGAGGTGGGCATAAGGGGACTAAATGGTAATGAAAAAAATATGATAAAGATTAAATTTCAAAAAAGAAATTTACCTTTTTAAGAAAAAACAAAAAGTATCTGGTCATATTTCCAAGTCAATACATGTATATCTAACCTTAATTCTAACAACCATACCATATTCCACAGTATAAATGTACCCCAGTATATTCAACATTTCCATTATTAATGTGTATTCAGATTATTTCAGTTGCCATTATTAAAATGCTTCAGTAAAGCTGTTATTAGTGAACCGATAAATAGTGAACCTGACCACAGTTTTCTTATTAGTATGTCTGTATCTTTGCAGTCCCAACCCCAGTCTAGGCTTATTCCCTACCTGGACAACACCAAGGACCAGAACTGTTATGGACCAAGGATGGAGAACCAGATTTTTAATAAAAGAAAAGATTTTAAGCAAAGAAATTTTAGGGGGAAATAAACTAATTCAATGGACAACTCCAGGGTTCTAGGCTTTCCGGGAAGAAGACACTGCAGGGCATTCTGGACAGGAGAGGAAGGAGAAATCAAGGAGAAAGTGCTCAGACCAGAGGAGTCGGGCGCAGCGCACCTGTTGAGAGCTCTGCTCTAAGCCAGCCCCCTTGGCAGGGTAAGTTTTTGATCTTCTAGCCAACTTCATCATTTTTCCTTAATATGAGAGATAGCATCCTCTTTTAAATCAATTACTGCTTTCTGAAAACAATTTTTACATTTTTAATATTTTGCAATATTAAGCCTAATAACTTCATTCTAAAATACATACATACATACATATATCCAAATTTATTCAAAACTGGACAATGGAAATATATGATAAAACTATGTGATATGCTGAATAAATTTTAATATCATCCTGGAACTTGACTGTCTGTAATGCTTCTCTCCATTTCATGGGAAAACCTGCCATTTGAGCACATACGTTTATTAAATCCTCTTAACGAATGTTCTATGGGATGTAGTCACCAAAGCACTAACATACGATCTGAGATGACTGAATTAGAAGGTACTTCACCCACAGCCTTCTTACGGCATGGACCCTGGGGTACCATACAGCAGGTCCCAGCGCCCCACAAGTGAACGAATCTGTTGTAAACCTCACTTCTGGAGCTCCCTTTCCAAGGTCCAAACCAATTTAGAGATAAGACAGGGAAAATAATCCAGTTTTTTCTTATTTCTGGAAAGATATGATAGGTATAGAAAGTTTTTGTCTAGAGGAAAAACTTCTGGATTTTACTGGCTCACAAAAATATAAACCATTCAGTGGTGTGTCTTTTTTAACTAAGATTAAGCTTTCTTTTGTCTGTTTGCACATGTCAACCAAAAATAGCAGACTTCATACAAGAAAAAAGAAGCATACAAAAAAGAAAATTTATACTGCAAAAGCCATGCTTTCCCTTTTGCTAGAGTCTTATTTCTTTTTTTTTTTTAATTCAGGTGGTTTGTCAAATTTCTGGAACAACATGAAAGAGAATAGTGGTTGCCTACCAACCCTAAAATTTCTCACAAAATTTGTAAGAGAATCACAAAGATAAGCAAACGCTGACAGCTGAGCACTAGCAATTGCACAGAAACCCAGGCAGGTAAACACATATGTTAATGGAGACTTAATATTCTGTTACAGAATAGAAAAATTAATAACCCTCCTAACTGACAGACTCTTTATTTCCTTTTACCCAGGTATAGATGGCCCCTCAAATAACCTCTATATGTATTAAATCTTGGCAGCTCACAGCTATTTCCTCTGTGGTCTTCAAGGTCCTGCCACCCTTCATCTTCTACAAGGCAGCACATTGAAATCCTTCAAGGGGCTTTTAGAGCCAGGCCACCCTGTCTCTCTTCACAGAAGACACTGAATGACTATTTGTCAGGAGCAATGAGGGGCCTATCAGGGTCTGCTGACAGGCCCAGAGGAGGCCCACCTGCTCAGTTCCTAACCCAAGGATTCTGAGTAGCTCCTGGCCATTGTGGTCTTTCCAATAATTTTGTAATCAGAGCATTTCACACCTGATTCTCAATAATCCATTTCAGCAGCAAATAGATAACCATTTGACAGCAAGAGAATTGTCAAGGTGACAAACTCACAACATTTCATAGCAGTACCTAACAGAGCCCCTGTCATTAGCTCAACACCATTGTATTATTTGTACAATTCACAAGTCAGAAGCAGTGTGTCTCTTACGTGGATCTAGCTCCATGGCTCCCTAAGACTTAAGCAGTAGGCAGAGAAAGCAGATGCTCTCTCTAAGCCATCTCCTCCTGCTTCCTCTGTCATGGCCATCCAGCCCTTCACATGCAGGGTCCCTTCCTGGTTTCAATATCCTCCTGACACCCACAGCTATGTCTCTCCACAGCCCTGCTGTTTCCTTCAAGAAGGAAGATCTCCCAGAATGAACCCACACACAACCCCTGAGCTGGCTCATTTTCCCTAAATAAAGGCTCTTGAATACCTTTTCTCAGCACAAACTCTTTGACAGAAGGGACTAGGTCTCATTCATTTTTCTGTCTCTAGGGCATGGCACTAATGTATAGTAAGTTTTCATTAAGTACATATTAATGGCAGTAGCAATAATAAAGGGAGAGCAGCAAACATTTCCTGAGCACATATTTTGCACCAAGAACTCGGTTGAACATCTTGTTTGCATTATCTCATTTAGTCTTCACAACTGCACTCCAAGAGAGGGAGTATAATTATCCCCACCCCAAAGATAAAGAAACTGAGTTTTAGATAATCTGATGAAGATTACATACACAATAAATGGCAGAAAAGAGGTCAAAATCCAGTTTCATCTGACTCCAGATGAACTCTTTAGTTTTACTGATAACTTTCATCATGCAATCAATTATATCGACCCTTAGGTGCCACCACCAGGAACCCCACACAGAAGGGAATATTAACCATCTACCCCTCAGAAAATTTTTTGGCTATTGTGATTTCTCTCTGGCACTGATCATTTTCCATGTCAGAGAACGACACTGCCAGCAAATGATGTTTATGAGATCAGCTCTTAATCTATTTCGGTGCCATGTGGGAGTGTACCAAACAGTGTATTTGTAATTCTACACTTTGTTCTTTTTTATGGTGGGCTCCAACTGAACCCATGCTTGACAGAGAGAACTGAATGAGACCCAGCCAAAGAACACAAAGTTGCAACTCAGTTCTAATTCATTCAACAATCATGATGCCTTTCACATGGTGTTTGTTCTGCTCCCATTTACCTCTCTTGCATAATCACCATCAATTTCCAGTGGGTCTGCATGCTGAGCAGGCGATGAACAGTTTCCAGGCACTAACTTCAACCTGCAAATGGCCCCATCATCACTTCCCCACACATGCTCTCTTATGTTCCCAGGTGTTATGTAAAGTTCAGTTACTAAGCTTTCTGGGCTGTGAGCTGCCTGTCTTCCTGGAACTATGTAACTGAAAGGAGAAAACTGTAAACCATTAGCTGGCTTCTAAGATTCGGAGACACGACTGAGGTTTACTGGCAATTGGGTTTGTCTTGTTTCCAAATGCTTCCAGCCCTGGCCCCCATGAAGTTTCTTTGAGTACACCCTCTTTTTTCCCCACTTCCCAATACACTAAAGTTTCCTTTCTGGGTCTGAATCATAAATTACAAGGTGTAATCTAAACGAAAACATTTATTTTGGAGTCTCATTAACAACTCAGAGGAGAGTGATAGTGTTTATTCTCAGCACGATGGAGTGGACTCCTGCAGACGTGAAAAAGGCCAAGCCCTCTTCCTCATCCTTAAACACACACACACACACAGCCAAGTTCACAACAGTGAAAGTTCCACAGATAGGCAGAGGTAGCTAACACTTCACTAAAGATAGTCTCTCACTCTTCAAATACCAAGTTCAAAGCTTCTTTTAGTTAGTGATTTGCTGGCAACCATACATAATTGTTCATCCTACGCAGCCAGCTTTGGAGACATTATCTGTCACCTCCAAACCTCTGCTCCGTGATGCTGGGGCTGGAGCTCTGCAAACCACATTCGCCCTTTGTCAGACAGCTCTGCATATGACTCTGCCAATAGGGGATATCAGAGGGAAACTGCAAGGTAGAGGTCAGGAGAAGCAACATTTTCCTTCCTGTTGGCTTCTAGTTCCTGTTAGGGTCTTCCCAACTCTGGTTCCTTCATCATGGAAGTGACAGCTGGTTCCAATCTCCTGCTTCAGAACAAGCCCTATCACTTCCAGCCCCAGGGTGGCTCCCCTGAGCTGCTGGGGTATCTGGAGCTGAATGGTACCCCCATCCTCAGAGGTCTGAGTGCCAACTCTGTGAGGTCCTCCCCTGAGCCCCAGGTTCTCATCAACCCCACCTCTTCCCTCAGCCCCCCAGTCCTGCGGGTGTTGTTGCTCCTTCACGCAAGTCTTACCTGTATGTCACCTCAATGCTCCCTTTTTGCTTTTTCTGGACCATGTTTAACTCATTCCCTATGTTCAATCTTCTCTGTTGAAAGCCCTATTATGGTTTCTATTTTTTTTTTGATTGATCTCAATAGGCACTCCCTGCATTAAACATACCCTGTCCCATGCCTGATTCCTGAGCAAAGTCCTAATTATTTTGCCCCTGAAAAACTTGTCTTCTAACTGCCATCTCCTCTGACTCTCCCACTGTAATAGTTGCGTGGTAATGAACATTAGTGGATGGGGCTGGAGGACAGGTTAAGGCATCAAGGACCCTGTAACCCAAAAAGTAAAAGCAGTATCGGAACATGAACTGGGAGTTGGCCCCCTCATGGAAAAGGGTACAGATGATCAAATGAGACCAAAACTCCCAGTCAATAAGCTCTAAAATGGAAACACTAAAGGGGACTTGGCTCAGAAACTAATAGGCCACACTCACATTGTAATAATTCCAGGAATTCAGAATGATATAATAAACAGGCAGGTTACTACCTCTGCATATTAAAAGGGTACCAGAAAGAAACTACTGCTCAGTAGTACCCCCTACCACTCCCCTTCTTTTTCACAGTCAACAAAACCCCACCTTCTAAAATGTGCTTTCTCAACTTGCCTCTTGGCCTCTCCCAACTTCTACAATTGCAGTGGGGGAAGGGGCAGTGGTTTTCTCTCTTTACCACCTCATTGAGGACGGACCTGTCACCCACTTTTTACTCAGGATTGCTAGCTGAGATAAGAGCTGTGAGAAAAACGGAAATATCTCATGAAAAGAAATGAGGAAGATTAATTCTGGAGCAGTTAGCAGGGCAAAAATACATGCTTCATCAGACACTTTTGGGTACAAATCTTGGATCTGACACATTCTAGCCTGAGTCTCCATTTCCTCAGATGCAAAATGGGAATGATAATGACCTTACAGGATCTTCACAAGGATGAGATCTAATATCTGGAACATCCTTGGCATAATGTCCTGGCAGAGAGTCACTTGGCCATGGAAGTTTTTTATGAAACCTGACTTGAGGGGGGTCATATTTGTTATCTCAGATGCTAGCAAGTCTCCATCTTTTCTTTTGTTGCTTTGAAGCTGGCCCAAAACCCCTTTTTTAGCTTTTTATTTCCTCTCAAGGTCATCACTACTTATTTTATTTCTTGGGGTTCCTCTCCCCTTTCTCCAAAATCGCCTGTAAAAAGACACCTTCTTCTCAGCTCCTTCACTTTCTTTCTTGTAGCCCCCAAAATCATCACATGGGATGTGTTTTCCTTTAAGAGGTTTACTACTAAGCATTACAGGGAGTAAGGAGATGAGATGAAACCAAATTAGTTTGACGGGAAAGGCTCCACTGTGTTGGGTTATAGTTCCTGGCTCCTCTGGAAAGGTGCCCTCGACCTTCTGTTCTTTCACATCTGTGGGTGCAGAGCAGGACTGCTGAGGACTTCTTTCCCAGTGTCCCTCTTCTCAGGCCAACAGGAAGAGCAACTACCTCCCCTCAACCTCCAGGAGGCAACTGGCAGCAGGCCCTGTTCCAGGGTGGCAAAGAGCCCATTCACCAGGACCCTGTTCTGCCCAACAGAAACCTCTGGGCCACTACTTCACTGTGGTACCATGTGTGTGGCTCTGTGTAACCTGAAGGAAAGGAATTTGGATTTGGGGGGAAAGAGTAAGAGTATGGGCTACTTGGGCTACTTCCCAGCTCCACTCAGGGCTGCAAAGGATCTGATCACTCCCTCCTCTCCCTGCCTTCTCATAATTTCTGAATAATTATGTAATTGTTATAAATTACATAATTTTTAACAAACACAATAGTAAGGGCATAGTAAGCCCAAAACTTACTATGTTTCAGGCACTGACTGTTCTAAATGTTTACTTATGTTAATTCTCATAACAACACCATGAAGTAGTTACTATTCCCCACTGCACAGCTGAAGGGATTTAGGCTACAGGAAGGCAAGTTCTTTGTCTGTGATCCCACCCCAAGAAAGGGGCAGAGCTGGGATTTGAACCCCAGCCTGTCTGACCCCAAAGCTCACATTCTTTCCCATTATATTATGCTTTTCCAATGAATTTTCCCCCCAAGGGAGGCCCTTCCTAATCTTTTGCAGGATCCCCTTATTTTTGGCAGAAAATCCTAGAACTTTTGCCATTCAGTGAGAAAAGGGTGAGTGTACCCAAACAAATTCCTAGCTTTCTTCTTCTCACTCTAGTTGGAGTATTATTTCAATAGATATGCCTAAATTTTAAATGTAGCACTTGGATCTCAACACTGAAATAGGATATGTAAGAACCCATGTACTTTGGAACAGAAATCAAAACGGGCCTGGGGAGACATAGGAGGAGGGCAAGCAAAGGCCAGATAATTGCCTCATGTCCTCCTGGCCCTTACTTGATGCCTGGTGGGCTCAGATATCTCAGCTGGCCCCCTTCTCCTTGGAGTGGAGGGGCTTTGTGGGAATCTACATGTTCCCTTAGAAAGAGAAGCAGTATTGGGAAGTGCATTTTTTTCTTAACATTTTTGTTTTGTCCTTTCCCCTCATATTTGTCTTTATTTGTTTGTCATCTTTGGGGTCTTGTGTGTAATGCATGCATGATGATGTTACTGGGTTTTAATTCCTGTCAAAACTGAGTTGTCTCTGAGCAAGTGATTAAGAGCCTTCTTAAATTCCTCACAATTGCTAACTTTGAGAGACAAAACAATTCTTCCATATCAGTTGGTGCATTGTCTCTTCCTTCCCCTTAGTCCACATTGAAATGACACAGGGGAGAAAGTTCAAAGAGGCTGGGCTACAGTAATCCCGGCCACCATTTTAACCTGCATTTGGTTTTCACCTTCTACCTCCACCCAAGCAACACAGACCCCAAGCTGCAGCTGGGGAGGGAACTTGCCACCTACCTCATGGAAATAAGTGGCCCTGCTGAGACCATTTGGGTGCAAGATAAAGGATGTAGAAAAAAAGGAAGGCTAAAGGGTGACAAAAGAGCATCTGGTAATATTCACCTAATGTCCCTCTCTCCCAGCTGGTTGCTTGAGCAGGTCACCTCTCAGCTGACTATTCACCCAACTTCACTTCAAACAGAAGGTGCCCATTCCTGTTGGGCTAATAAAATTTCACCTGCCTTTCCAAGTCCCAAGGCAGGAGGAACTTTGGTAACATTTGCCCAATAGTACAAATCAAAAAAAAAAAAAATAAACGCTCTGGATTTTTCACAGATGTTCCTCAGTCTATTGAAATAGTATTATTAACATTTTTTTCTCTACTTGACTCCAGAAATACTTACTGAACAACTACTACACTGGGTGCTATGGTGGGCACTGAGAGGACACCAATAACAAGGCACAAACTCTACACTTAATGGAAAAACCATCTCAGGGGGAAAAAACCCATATGGTTAAACAGGCTTCACCCAGTGTAGCTTGCCTGTCACCAGCAGCAGAGTCTCAGGTATTTTCCACTAAAATACTAAAAATTGCCCATAGCAAGACATTAATCTCATCCTATAAGCCATATCCAGTCAGCCCTGGTCTTGGCAGTTGGTTTCCTTGTGTGCACAGAATCTGAGCACAGCTGATAATAATGTCTATTAAGGGTGGGGGGCAGTGGTGGAGGGATTGAGAGAGAGAGACTCAAAGACCCAGACAACAGTGTGTAGTGATAGCCATGGGAGGGGAGTTGGGGGAAGGGAAAGGGTAGAGGAGCGATAAACAGTCCTGGAAGGAGACTTCACTTGGGGTGGTGAGCACCCAACACAGTGTACAGATGATGTGTTGTGGAAATGTGCACCTGAAACCTGTACAATTTTGTTAAACCAGTGTCACCTCAATGAATTCAATAAAAAGGAAAAAATAATAATGTCTATTAAGACATACAAAGTATTTTCTTTCTCCTAACAGGCAAGCATGGAAGAGTTTCCATTATCCATTACGCACACTGACAGTTTTTCTGATCCAAAACAGCTGTGGCCCTGAAAAGACTGAGGGTTATGTTTTGATTCTGCTCCGATGCCAATTAAGAGCCTAGCCTTTGTGATCACCAATGTTGGCAGCTTCTTCTGTGTCCCTCGTTGTCACCTTCTCACATGCCCTTTTCTGTTTGTTTGTGTACATCCTCCTGACAACAGAAGGGGCCTGAAGGCACAAACCAAACCCAAATGGTCTGGGGAAGCAAATCCTAGTGAAAAGGCTCCCCAGTCCCTGGGCCTCACTAAAGTGTGTGTCCCATAGTGGCTTCGGACCCATCCTAGGTGTCCTTTATGCACCAATAGTTAATGGGATTTTTAGGAGGATTGGGGCACTCAGCAGAACAGAGCAAAGTCATGGCCCCAACCACTTGGGGAACTTGCCAATGTGTAGCCAAACACCAGGACGTGAATTTATTCTCTGGAACCAAGCTGCCCTGAGAGCACAGAGGCTGCATGGGAGCCTGAAGAAGGGGGTCTTGTGCCCTGAGGGGCATGTGGAGGAAGGGATGGGGATGGCCAATGAAGAGTTAAGTGAAATGACAGAGGGAGAATTTACTTGGCCCAGATAAAATCAGACAAGGAAAGGGGCAAGATAAAGGATGTAGAAAAAAGAAGGCTAAAGGGTGATAAAAGAACGTCTATCTGGTAATATTCAGGCTTTGGTTGCCCTTGTGACTGAGTCTCTCACTGTTATACCCTCTTGCCCTTGCCCTCTCCCTCTTCCTCACCCCTTCCTCCTTCCCTCTCCTAGAAACTATTCCCTGACCTCTCCGGCACCATATACTCACAAACAGGACATATAAGTGTAGCCAGATGTTAAACACAACATGCAACTCTTCCTCTCTTTCTGTTGCCTCAGACTTTTGCAAGAGTGTCCCAAAGAAACAAAACTATGGTTCTAAGGCAGGGAAGGGGACCCTAACCCCACTTCTAGGCCATACAAGAAGTTCAAGTTGTAAAATCAGGAAGGAGGATTTTTTTGGAGAGGGTTACCAGCACAGCATGCATATCCCACCCCTACCCAGCCTCTATAGAAGAAGCTTGAAGGGAACCATTTGAGAACATGGCCTGCATTCTCTGGTGTTTCAGGGGATAAGGACTGGCCTATGACTCACACTTGCCCTTGCTGAAATCTATCTCAAGCACATATTAGATGTTCAATAAATATCTGTTGAATTAATGAATAGATGAAAGAATAAGTGAGTGAGTGAATGAGTGAGTGAGTGAAAGGCTGGGAATACAGCTAAAGAGAAGAAATAGGCACATTAGCTATGTAACAGTTACAGAAAGCATATACGTACAGACTTGCACAAAAGTTTATGAAATCAATGAACACAATGAGGAAACCAAGGCTATATTGATTAAACATACTGTTGTCATATTAGACATTTTGGCAGAAAAGCCCAAAGAGGCCCAGGAGTTCTTCTCTATCTTCCTTAAAGAGATCTGGCCTCAAGTTAACCCCCAAGAACAAGACTAGAGAAAGCACAGGAAGCAGCACTCTTGGTGGAAAAATCCTCTGTGAGGTAAAGGAAGTTATCTCTGGTTGATAAGAGATTGTGGTTCCTGTGCCTTCATTTACTTGCCTCTGTCCTCAAGTCATTCTTTCCTCCACTCTTTTAACCTTAATCTATCCTTGCTACCCAGCAACACTTGACAGTAGAAAGAAAGGAATTAGAGTTTCACTCTCCTCTCTCATCAGAACACTGAGAACTTGCTGCAGCAACTCAGCCCAGAGACCCAAGCAAAGTGTTCCCACTGCTCTTCCCACAATGAGCATCATTTGTCTATTGCACATCAGCTCTTTCAACAAGGCTGTGTTCACTCATGGTGAGAATCCTTAATTTAATATATAGTGAACTGCATTTATAATCTATCCCAATAGCCCAGAACAAGTTTCTGAACAAGTCCCCATATCTGTGCACCACCAGTTACCATGATAAGCCGTGTGCTTCCATAAACACACTCAACACAGCCACAGCAATAACAGAGAAGTATGGATGTTCATGCAAACACACACACTTGAAAGACTGATACCCAAAAGAGAATCATCACCGTGTACATTTACACTTGGACTTTGAACACCTTCACCAGAATGGATTCATTAGTCCTCCCAGTGCTCCCATGAAGGAGGAAGATCAAACCACGCTCCAAGAGTGACCCAAGCCAAATTCCACCATGCTTCCAGTATCCAAGGGATCAAATGAAAGCAGCCAGGGTAAACAACCACAGGCTCTGTGATTTTCAAGATCTATTTATCTGATGCGGACCTCGGCTCGTGGGGTCTACATCATTATGGATGAAATGAGACATTCACACAGACTACCGAGTCTGGTGGAGGAAAAGAGACAGCATGGCTTTTCTCTCAAGGGGAGCAAAAAGCCTCAGCCCTTGCTCCAATGAGCTTTTACTGGGCACATTACAAGAAGGTCCTCATTAACTATGCACAGGCTCACTTTAGGTGGTTACCTTCTACAGAAAACAAAGGAGCCAATGCTGCTAATCACATCACAGAAGAGGGATATTTGCAAATGAAAAGGCAAAAGTAGTTGGACTGGTTACACTCATCCTTGGAAGGTTTAGCATGGTTTTTAGGCAGTTGCTTTGCAGTAAACGTCCTCAATTCAGGGTGAGGGAGTTTTAGCAAAAAGCAAGACTCACAGCGGCCTAGGTACATTGCAGGCCTGATTCCCCACAGGAGAACCTATCCATGGGCGAGGGTCCTGTGTGTCTGCGAGTGGGAGCTGGGCCCACACCATGCAGGATGGTCTACTACATCCATCCAGTCCTACTTGGAACAGGGAGGAATTCCAAGGCAAGGAAATTCCAGAAGGCCCCATATAAGAAGCCAAGCCTTTGATATAATTTTCGGTCGCTCCTTGCTTCCCCATGCAAATTTCTCGTTATCCCATCCAAATAACTTTCAAAACCACAGCTTCCTCTGCATCGTGCAGTTAAGAAAATCTGTGCACTTGTACTGGGATAGGCAGCTTACTAAGTACCTGCCCTCACTCCCCCATCACTGGGAGGGAAGGAGGTCTGAAATCCATCAATAGCTCAGTGCAGCTTGTTCCTGACCAGACAGGGGGGGATCAAAAGGCCAAAAACATTCATTTATGGGGAAAAGTAAAATAATTAAATATGCAGAACTTGGCTAAATGATGTTGGAAGGAGGAAATAAATACCCACGAGCATTTGAAAGGTGTAACCAAACACCACAAAGAGGGACTTCTTTTTTTAAGATGGCTCAAGTGGCTATTACTGAGAGAGACTGAAGAAAAGCAAAGGAAAATCTCAACTATTAAAAAAAACTCTACCTTCAGCCATGGCTATTATTATACAGAGGGAATTGATGTTGATACAGCCCCGAGACTGACACTTCTATTATCCAGATTTGTGTTTCCATTTCCAATCCATTTTTCAGTTGTGTTTGTTTGAACTCAGAAATACATGTTTGAGAAATACATGTTAATGCCTCTTGTGCCTTCATTTTCTGTGTGCTTTTCACATGTGTTGTTGCCTCTTGTGTCTTTGCTTTCCTTATACTCCTTGCCTGTGCTCCCTACTGTGTATTTGGAAATGGCCTGGTCTTGCAGTACTAGAGGCCAGCAGGTGTGCATCATTTGTTGGGACAAACCAACAAACTCAATAATGGTGATTTTTCAGAATAAAATGCCAAAGAGAATCCCTCCCTATTAGTGAGTTCAATGCTTCAAACAGATCTGAAGTAAGTTCTGGAACAAACCTAAATGCTTCTCACTCTTCTCCAAGCTCTCTGGAGGCAAGATGGGTAAAGTCAGCTGAACACAGCCTGAAAATATATCTTAACAGTTTTCTCCCGAGATGTACTTTATGGCAAGTCCTTCTGGAATTTCTAGATGGGAAGAAATGTGTACAGTGAGAACAGCTTTTCCGAGAGTCTTTCAACACATTTATTCCCAGATGGGTTCAGTGTAAAAGTGAAAATTATTTCTTTTAAAAAGCAAAGAAATTTCAACAAAGGTTTGGTTTGAGTTTAAGCTAGAGACTGAGGCCTCTCCACCCCTGCATGATTTTTGAGGGGCTGGCTCTAAGCTTCCATGACAAATGCTTATTAGGTTCATGCTCTACAGCAGAAGGGGACCTGAACTAGAAGTCTGCAGAGTTTAAATCCCTCCTTCATTATTGAAATATCTGAACGACCTTGGATGAGTCAACTTTTCTTTCTAGACCAGTTTCCTTACATCTAAAAGATGAAATTTGACTAAACTGGTAGGTGTTTGTTAACTTTTTAAAAAATTCTGGTAGACCCATTTTATTGATTTTTTAGAGAGAAAGAAGAAGGGAGAGGAAGGGAGACAGAGAGAGAGGGATCAATTTGTTGCTCCACTTATTTTTGCATTCATTTGTCGCTCCGCATATGTACCCTGACTGGAGATAAAACCTGCAAACTTGGCATGTCAGGAGAACACTCTAACCAACTGAGCTACCTGGCCAGGGATTTTAAAAACATTTTTTATTAGGCAGCAGAGTCCCTTTTAAAACATAATATTACAAAAACATACAATAATATTAACTGGATCAAAATCTTTCTAGTTAAAGCAAAACTAAGTGGCCCAGAGCTTGACCACCACACTGCCCACTATGGGTCATGACTCTCAGCCTGCCTCAGAAACCCCTGAGGCACCACCATGGGAGAGCATCCCTCCCCAAAGGGGAAATTGTGGAAGTCACTAAATGCCATGCTCCCTCCAATCTTTTCAGCTCTACTTTCCTATAGGTTCAAATGGCACAAAGCCAAGAAGCAAGCTGGGCAGTACCAATGCAGCTGACCCTGAAGACCCCGTGATGAAGAGATTAAAATGATTGAGGAATTAGAGGTCTAAAGCCTCCTTTAAAGTTCAAAATCTAAAGAAAACAAACCCAGAAATGATAGGTATAAGAACAGAAGCAAGAAAGTTGACATCCAATCCCTCTCCTTTTCCCTCTTCTTCATTCTCACACTCCCCAGACCAAGCCCCAGCAAGGCCTCAAAGGACAGGGCAGTTGCCTGAAGTTGTGCTTCCCGAGATATAATCCAGGGAAATACATGCTCAGGAATGGGGGCCAGGTAAAATAGGACTCAGAGAGTGGGGCACAAGAAGGCTCTACAAGGGATTTCCAACCCACAGCCCGCAAGCTGCATGAGGCCCAGGATGGCTGTGAATTCGGCCCAACACAAAATCAAAAATTTACTTAAAACATTAGTTTTTTTTGTGATTACATGTCGCAGTGTATTTAATGTGTGGCCCAAGACAGCTCTTCTTCTTCCAGTGTGGCACACAGATGCCAAAACGTTGGATACCCCTGCTGTAAACCAAACACAGAGGACCTACCAGGAGGGAGTTCAGGTGCTCCCTGGAGTATGGGCCTCTTGTGTGAACATGCTGGGATGAGGAGGGTGCTCAGAGCAATCCAGAACAGAGAAATCTGAAGGCTTCCTCGAAAGCTTCCCAGGTAGAGGGACCACTCATCAACCATCCACTTTGAAGATGATACTCTTACACAGTTGTTGAGTCTTCATCTATCAAAACTTGAAATCTGCATACCACTTGGTGCAGCCATTCTGCTACAAATACTTCTTACAGATAGACTGCCATATGTGCACAAAATGTCTCCCCAAAGATGTTCAGTGCAGCATGTTGCAGTCACAGTACTGGCAACTGCCTAAATATTGACTGGTTGGGGTGGGATAAATATATTTAATTTTATTCATACAATGAATACTATTAAAAAGAATGAGTCAACTCTATATTGGTGACAAGGAAAGAGCTTTAATATCAAGTGTTAAGTGAGAAAAGCAAAGTGCAGATATTGTATATAATATACTATATTATATTTTATGTAAAAGGATATATACAGGGTCTGGAGCAAATAACATCCCTTTTTTATTACCAACTTGTTTATTACAAAATCATAAGCATGTAATTCTATAATATAACAATATCACATTCAAGCACACCATATGACATTTTAGGTGAAATGTTCAAATTAAAACTATAAATTATTACACCCATATTATTACCCTACCAACCACACTCAAGCAGGTATAACTTCTGCTGGACCCTGTATGTACATAAGCTTGCATATTTACAGAATATTTCTATAAAGATACACACAAAGCACTAACAATGGTTGCCTTTAGGGAGAAAAAAATGAAGGTAGGGAATGGGGAGATATCTCTACAAGGAAAGAGATTTCTTTAATGCTCTTTTATATGCTATCTCAATTTCTGTTTTTATAATGCACATATAGGCATTTAAAGAAAACAAAAAATAAGAATTTGTGTTAAAACAAAACCTATCAAATTGATTTACCTTTCAATAAACCATGTATACGTTAGGAGCCCCAAAATCAGCCAACAGTTATCTTTATCAAAAACTAGAATCAACTGGAGAAACTGGCTGAGTCACTAAGACCTTTACTTGCAAATCCATTTCACAGTGGGGACTGGTGAGCAAAGTCTGGACACAAGAGCAGGGGACCAGCTTTCTGATCATGTGATCACCACTTTGAACAAGTCACATGTGCTCTCCCAGCCTGTCTTTCATTATTCATAAAATTATTGCATGAGCTAGTGGTCTCTAAGCTCCCTTCCTTCCCCCAAAATGTATCATCCCTGGCATGTCACAGTCGTAAACATGGGCTTTAATCTTTTAATCCCAGCCCTGATGACCTATTATTACTTGTGTGACCTTGGGCAATGTATTCAATCTTCTAAAACTTCCTTATTTTAAAAAGTATGGGTGCTAATTTATTCTGCCTAAAGGGGGTTCTATGAAAATAGAAGACTACCTGCAAGCACTTAGCACAGGGCACCCTCTATCGGATGGGCTCATCCCCAGATATTCTCAGCCTTAGTTCCTAGCCCAGATGTTGCCAACCAATCTTAATTGACGGGCACACACACACACACACACACACACACACATCCCCCACTACTCTCAATCATACCAGTTTGCTTCATTCCTTGATAACATGAATCATAATTTATAATGACCTTGACTGTTAGTTTATTGTCTATCTCACCCCAAATAGAAAGTAAGCTCCACAAGGTTAATGATTTTATTTTTTATGCTCACCACTCTGTCTCTAGCCCCTAGCACAGTGGCTGGCTCATAAAAATTCCTTGAATGAATTAGTACATAAAAAAGCGTTACAGGCTAGCTGCTGTTGGCCTTCACGACAATGCTTCACCAAAGGATACTAATGATTTCCCACTCAAAGGGTGGTTGTGAGAATCCTAACCCTACTTTATAGAGTCTCAAAGCAGTTCAATCACGTGCTCGACAGTACCTAGCTAATAAGTGGTAGAACCAAGATAGGAACCCATCCCATTTTTTATTCCAAACTCTGTTCCCTCAACCACTGGACTATTCTAGGGCAAAAAATTCCCTTGAATGGAGTTACACACATGAAACTCCTGCCTAACTCCTAATTGCATGCCTCAAACAACAATCACGTTCGACCTTTCAATTCTGCATTGCCTGAAACACCACTAATGGGAAATCCTATAATGAATGGGAAATCTCACTAATTTATTCTACAGCACATATATCCCTTGCAGTCCCCTCCTGCCAACCCTCTAAAGGGCTTTGCTAGAATCAGAAAACAGAAGATATTCTTGAGCCAGGCAGCAACACTTCAAAACATCCCAGTTGAAGCTCAGAAGTATTCACAATTAACAAATAGCAAAAGAGACTAGTTGTCACTTGAATTTTACCAAAGTCATAAGAAGGAGTCACATGGAAAGTTTTATTACATTTGAAGAAGGAAACAGAAGCAACTGAAAAAAAAAAAAACATTGAAACCTTAGAGGCTGATTAATGGCTCACTGTGCTGTCATTTTAGAGGTTATGTAAAGTTTATAAGCATTAGCTTGCCTTAATGCTGTTGTTGTTATTGAGCTATTCAGCATTTATAAAGTTCCTGGCTATGAAGTCCACAAAAATACAAGAAGCTGTGAATAATTCCTTTGTTTTTAGATGTAAGTTCTACTGTCAGCAAGCAGGGAAAACCTTTTAGACACAAAGCCCTGCAGGGAGAGTGATATAAACAATGTCTTGGCCAGGATACCAGTACTAGGTAGCACTGGCCTTAGAAGATGAAATCACAGAATAAGCAAGTACCTGTTCTTGATTAGCTGACCCCATGCATGTTCTGAGGAAGATGCCTTTGAAGCCTCAGCTGAGAACACTCAGCAAGAAAAAGCTTCCATCTTTGTTTTGCTCTTCTGCAATGGAATGGGAAGACAACAGTTTGTTTGCACTCAAAATCCAAACAGCATATTCAGTCAAAAACATTGCTCCATTCTCCCAGTGAACAGGTTAAAAACTATGGCTTTGTCTTTACAAGTCAGTTTATTCAAAATCTGTAATTAATTCCACCTACAAAGGAGTCAAACTGGGTATTCTATAGAAAAAACACAGCTCATAAATGGAATGCTATTTGGATAGATGTAAATATTGTTACCAGTAGGATTTATGCATTTATATATTAAAGAATCAAGCTCTCAAATATAATGATATCTCAGTTAAATGGTTCTTGCAGTGACAGAGATCTTTAACAGTTAAAGAAAATGGCAGACAACAAAATACTACAGTATTGGCATTTTCAAAATACTACAACAGTGTTTCTCAAAATGTGGTCTGTGAACCACATTAAACACAAACACCTTGAAAGCTTCTGAAAGCACAGATTTCCAAGCCCCACCCTAGTCCTAGAATATCGCGGACAGGGTCTAATACTCTGAAAAAAATGGCCCTAGCTGGTGTAGCTCAGTGGATTGAGCGCAGGTCTGCAAACCAAAGGGTCACTGGTTTGATTCCCAGTCAGAGCACATGCCTGGGTTACGGGCCAGTTTCCCAGTGGGTGGCACATGAGAGGCAACCACACATTGATGTTTCACTCCCTCTCTTTCTCCCTGCCTTCCCTTCTCTCTAAAAATAAATTTAAAAAATCTTTTTAAAAACACTCTGAAAAAAAAAACAAAAATAAGTGAAAAAAATCCTTTCTCAGATGAGTATTTTACATTCTAATCAATGTTTGAGAAGTACTGCATTACAAAAATGAGGACAGCTGCTCAGGACAAGGAAACTAAACTTCTCACACCTACACAATATAGAGGAGGGTGTAAACAACAGCAAAGACAGGATTGTTTCCATTTGGTTAAAGCAAAATGGGAAATAGCTATGTAGGATAATCAAAACTATAGCTCGCAGGCATCTCGTCTCACCTTTTCTTCTTCTTCCTTCAATAAAACAGAGAGGGCCTTTTTCAGGGACAGAAAGTCTTATTTCCATATGCTGTAAGAAATATACAGTCATTTTAGGCACACAAAAACTAATCAACAGGAAGCAAAACAGATTTGGAAACAGAAAAATGATTATTTGAGTTTTGGACATTGATTCATAAAACAATCATTAATTAAGCACCATTTCCATTTTGAGCTTTGTAGGGTCACGAAGTGGAGTTTTTCCATGGGCAGCTGGATATTCTAATCTTAAACTCAAGTAGAGGTCTAGAGTCAAAAACATGTAAGTGATACCAGAAGCCTTGAATATAAAGTGGGCGGGATAGCAAAAGAACAAGCACAGACCTCTGAGAACATCAGAAAGAATGTTCCTCCGAGTAGAGTAATAGATGATAATGACCCAGAAAGAACAAGGAATGCTGAGAGAGTGACGTGATGGAAACTAAAGTAAAAAAAAAAAATGTTAAGAACAAGGAATGATCAACAGTGTCAAATACAAAAGTGAAAGCATGAAATATAAATCCAGAAAGTACCTACTGAGTTTAATAACCAGGTCCCTGGTAAGCTCTGTAAAGAATGCTTATTATTGAATACTGTGGTAGGAAAACAGATTGCTGAGATTTGAGGAGAAAGGGGGAATGAGGACGTGAGACAGCCCAGGGATAATACTTTGAAGAAGTTTGGCTAGGAAGGAAGATAGTGCAGTATTCAGAGAGGGATTTTTAAGAAGGCAGAGACAGGTACTTATTGATGTACCAAGTGAAAGAATCAGTGGAGAAAGAAAGAAGATACAGAACAGACTGAGAATGATGTATGAACAAGCTCCTGGGGAACATGGGCAATAAAGCACAGAAGGAAGAATTACGTTAAAGCAGGAGAGGAACATTTTACTTAGATACTAGAATGAAGAATAGAGAGAAGTCAGAGGCAGATGAGTTTGCAGGTGAGGAGGGAAAGAGAGAAATTAGTAAGGTTACAACTAATGACCTCACTTTCCCCTAGGAGATAGAAAGAAATGGCATCTGTTTAAAAAGAAGGTGGTGGGATTAGAATTGACAGCTTGAGAAGATCGGAAGACTGGGAATACCTATTATGGTGTGATGAAAGAAGGCTGACCAGGGGCAATGAAAGGATTGATGAGCTGAATTGAAGTCAAGGTCAGACCATCAACTATTAGTGGAACCAAGTGACAAGGTTGTGCAGTTTCTCCAGCAGCATTCAGTATCCTGGTGACAGAAGTCGACAAGACTGTGACAATGGGTGCCTTAAGCAGGGTAGAGATGAGGGTCACAGGAGTAAAGGAAGTTAAATAATTTTAGATGGAAATGTTAGATAAAAGTTAAGGTCATTCAAAAAGTGAAGTGAAAACTAAACCTATAAGCTAAGTTCCAAAGCCCTTATAAATGTTGGGTAAGCCAATACTATGGCATGATGTGGGGAAAGTAGCATAGCTAGAACACATAAATTTCAAAGGAAAAGAGGCTTTTGCATGAGGATCCAAGAGAAATGGTTTAATGGGACATGAAGCAATACAAACACCTCCCCTGGCCCAGTGATGCATGGCATATAAAGGAATGGTCTTCCTTTCCTCAAAAGGGCCACTGACAAAGCAGGTTCTGGGAAGGAATAAATTTCAGTTAAAGCAAGAGAAGAAGAGAAAGTTCTATAAGAAGTTCAGTACACAGAAAAGTTCCCTGAAAATAAAATTAGATTCGGAGGGTGTAGTAAAGGGGTAAGTAATAAGTAAACATGGAGGATGGGTCGGTGAGGAGGGAGTCCATGACACTGGGAAGTGGGTGGGAATTCAAAAGGTGGTGCTTGTTCTTAGTCCTCACTCCACTCAATCCCAGCCCACTTTTAACCCTGTGGGGTCCTCCTCTCATATTCAGCCTCACCCCACCATTGCCTTTTCAACATCACTGACTTCGGCTTCCTATCTTTGTTGGAAAGGACTTTCTTTTTCACGCATTCCTGGCTGCTTAGAGAAATAGTCTACTAAGGTGCCCTGTTTCTAACTGTCTCAGAATTTGTGTCCTATTCTTTTTCCACCATTCTTCCTTGACTAACTTTTCATCACAATCTAAGTTCCAAATTTTATCTCTGTCCTCCCCTCTTGAATAAGATCCTGGTCTCTGATCCAAAGTCCCTAGAGTGTGACATCATTTTCAATTTAACAAAGGCCTGTCCCTGATGACTTTCTGCAAATGCATCTGGAGAACTCTTTATATGAGCCCACACACCACTAAAGAACCATAAATTATCCCCTTCCCCATGCCTCACTGAATGTAGCATACTGCCTTGCATCCAACCCCCTTTTCCCTTTCCTCTCCTTTATTCAGTTTTCTAGCACCACTGGAGCAATCCTAGGCTAATTGTGATATTAATAGAGTGAGGGTAAGACACTGAGATATAGTCTGTAATACCTAATCAGTCAGGTATCAGAGACAAATGAAACTCACTTCACTGTGTGATGGTCAGGGAGGTAGTGGCTTGGTACACTCAGATATGTGCCATAGGCTTCAGGAAGGCTGAGTTCCAAATCTCAGATAAGATATCAGCAGGACCACATTGTCTGAGATTCTTAATAGAGAAACAAGAGCAAGAGGATTAGCAAATGTCTGAAAAATGAAATTGCAACAAGAGCATTACAAATACATGACAAGGCACAAACATGCAACTCATGAAAGAAAAATACAAATAGCCATAAACATTAAAACTGTTCAGTCTTATTAGCAATCAATGAAATGCAAATTATAACAATAAGACTCCATTTCTTACCTAGGCAATTGGCAAAAATTTTATAAATTGTCATGTTAATAAGAATACAGGGAAACCAGCAAGAATGCTCTTAAATGCTGCCGGCAAGTGTGTGAATTGTCATCTCTTTTTTGGAAAGCAAATTAGCAAGATGAATCAGAAGCTTTAAAATATTTTGTAGTCATTAAGAATGATGTTTGGGAAGAATAAACTACATAGAAAAAGAATCATAGGGATAGGTGGGAAAGTTACAAAACGTCATGTGCAGTATAATCCCAATTTTGTAACTATAGATACATTTTACATACATACCTACACACACACACACACACACACATATAATGTTTATATACATGTACATAGAAAATGAGTGGAAAGACACCAAACAAAGTACTAACACTAATTATCTCTAGGTCATAAAGTTCCAGTAATTTTTTCTGATTGATGATTCTACTTTTGGATTTTCTCCAGTGAAGGGGTTAATACCTTTATATTCAGAGGAAAACCTTTTAAAAGTTATTCTTTAAAAAGACAGAGCAAGAAAGGAAAGTTCCCAGCCTAAAGGGGAAAAGAAAGACAGAAAATGTACCTACCAAGGATGATACAGATGCAAAGAGAAGAGGCCTTTAAAAATAATTCAAAAGATGAAGAGAAGAGCAAACAGTCAAAGAGGACTGTGAAGGCCTGATGACGAGGCCGAAACGCGAGGTCAGGAAGTGGAAGCCCAAAGTGAGCTAATGCTTGCAAGTGTGGAGGAACAAGGAAGAGGATGATTTTTCTTATGTTTACACCAAGAAGAACAAAGAAAGTCATAAGCGCTATTTAGGGCAAATGGCGTAAAACTAATATAATTTGTATATTCTGTCCCATGTAAACATGGGAATAACAATAGGATAAATTATGGACACAAAATACCACTTCTTTGGCTTCAACGCTGCTCATCCTGCAGGACTTCTAACTTACTGACAGGTACAGAGACGCGCACTCCACAACATTCCTTCCACATGGCTTTGGAACCCAAAGGGTAAAGGTGGTACCAAGTTTTCCAAGTTTCATTGTGTAATTGCCATTTTTCTCCTTTCCTACTCTGACTTGTGGCACATTCTCATATCAAGGTCAGCACCCAATGTGACAGCTACTTATGAGAGCAAACAAAGCCACCACCTCTGTCAACATGCCTACTGCCGACACCACTGCTGCTCACAGCTTGCACTTTCAAAGACCCACAAAAGCTGCTAATAAATGGCCATTTCAGCCTCACTTGCTTTTGTAACAGCCTCCCCGCCATGGGTACAGGCATGATTTCATGATGGCTAGGCCAGAGGACAGCAGCAGTGACACGTGCTGAGCTGTGCTCAGAATTGGCCCTTCCTTTGATAACTGGCCCTTTCTCCTTAGTCCAGCTTCTTGGCCTCCACTCTCATTTATCACTGTTTTTTCCTCTGGTCATTCTATCCGTGGAACAACCTCAGATGTACAAGTAAAGAAGTGCTGCCAAGCCGGCTCCACAATACTTTGGGCAGGCAGGCTCATAGCCAGCTTCCAGAATGAGTGCTCCTTAGGCTAAGGATGCGAGTCTTGCTAGGCAATGAAGGACAGTGAGAAACCATGGCTCTAAGGCTCCAATTTTGCTTCCAGCTCCTTTGTCAAAAAAGATCTTCTGGAAATGGTGTGGTAAATGTGACAAAGAAGAAATTAAAACTAAATAAAGAGCTCATGACATATACTACCTAGGTATTCAGTACCAGTTATGGGCCCTGGCTCTGACATATCACATATTTCTTTGGTGAAAATCTGCAAATGGAATGATTGAATCATGGTCAGTAATTAATGAGGAACCACAGCAAACCTCAGGAGAGGTGCTGGAGACAGCCAGTCCCATTTTCAAGCACAGGAGAAAAAATAAGTCTATAAATTTGAGAATGGTGAATTTGATTACAATATGGGCAATATTCTAGATTTATTTTCTGTATGTAGTGGCTATTCATCTCAGTCCACAGACTCAAGAAATTTAAATTTCTTGGTTTTCTACAACTTAATTTCCCTGTCTGAGCCCTCACCTCCAAGCTAATGGGAAAATTGAACCTCAGTGTTTCCTGCGACTTCTCCACAACCCTTGAGTCTTATACGGAACCAAGATATGGTAAAACAGGTTGAGTAGAGCAGAGGGGTGCAGGTGGGCAGTCTACTCTCTGCTTTCCTCTGAGACATTTTATTATCCCTGTGCTTGTAGCTATTTGGGGCCCAGAAGTGCTAATCTCTCAGGAGAAAAAAAAAACATTAATCACTGATAATTAATCCCGCTGTACTAGCTTCATTGCGTATTTTAACAGGATTATGATCATGATACATCCAGTGTGTCTGGATTTCAACTGATTAGTTTTAAAATGTTTTTATGATGTTTTTGAAGAAATGGATAAGTGTAGCTGGATGACAGCATACTCAATATATTCATAAGCTAGCTAATCATGATAAAAGATGAAAGTCAATCAAATTTGGTTGTTAAAAACACAGATTCTAAAATCTTACAGTCTAGGTTCAAACCCCATCTATTTCACTTCCATAGCTGTGCCTAGAAAATGCTTAAATTTTCTCCACCTCAGTTTTCTCATCTATAAAAATGGGGATGATAATGCTTCTAACTTTTTGACAGGGATCACTAATGTTTACCAAATATCTAATGCTCTACTTACTTATCAGCCCTCATGCATCTAGGTGAGGTCATGTGACTAATACAGAATAATGGGATGTGTTGGAAAAGATGTGAGCCAATCCCTTGCTCAGCCCTTAAAAACATCTACCAAGTTTACCCATATCTATCTATCTATCTATTTATCTATCTATCTATCGTCTATTCTACTATCCATCTTTCCCTGCCTCACCCTCAACCCTCGCCTCTGCCTCTCTCACCTTGCAATGGTAGCCTTGGAGGTCACGTGTTTCAGATGGCCTAGTTTGGGGGAAAAAAACAAACAGAAATAGCCTGGATTCCCAGGTCACTACATAAATGAGAGAACTACCCTAAAGAGTCACCCAACCCATACTGGAATATGATATAAATGAGAAATAAACTTTTATTGTGTTAAGACACAGGGATTTCGTGGTTCATCTCCTGAGGCAGCTAGAGCTCATTATCCTCTGCGATGAGATAATGAAGTGCTCACGATAGCGCCTGCTGGGTAAAATGCACTCAATATATGTAAGTAAATTTGTTGCCATCATCATTATCAGTGTTGGAAAGGGCACTGTAGGCTTCCGAATACTTGGGAATAAATCCTAACTTGCTACTTACCAGCTATAACAAGACACTTCACCTCGTAGGGTCTCATTTGGTAAACTAAGATAACAACCCTCTCCTCCCAAGGTTGTTGTGGGGATTAAGACAGACGGTGCAAACATTTTGGAACAAAACAGGCAAATGTGAAATATTTTTACCAAATGATTATAGAATTAATTTTAATTTTAATTATTCACTGCCACACATTGCCATACTTCCAGAACAAGCCCATAGGAGTATGTACCCTTAGCCCATTCTGTCAGGCTTAGTCCTGTGACTTACTATGCCCAATAGCATGTGAGAGGATGTGGCGCATCCACATTCATGCAGTGTTAAGAACCATTGTGTGTAGATTAGCAATATCTTTTTTCTCTCTCTTTGACATGAAAAAAGTCTATCACAGATTGGGACTTCTTCTCCCGGGCCCTTCAATGAAGACCAATGGAGCAGAGTCACAGCTGAACAACAGCATAAGCTGTGAGTGAGAAACAAACCCCTGATATTGGAAGCCACTAGGGTTTGGAGATTGTTTATCACTATAGCATAACCTGAGATTTAGTTAAGTTATATATTAACGAAAGAAAATTGGCTAATAGAGTAAAGTCAGTGTAGACAAAGGTGTCTAGCACTTTGCTGAAGTTTTCCTTCCTTGACGTTTTTTTCAACACCTATTTTAACCAATGATTTGAAGGAGGAAATAATACTCAAGTGTGTGCATTGCAAGATCCTGAGTTATTTGCAAATAGTCTACCTGACAGAGTCGATCCAAGAAGAGATAAACAAACTGGAACAATGGGCTAGGTCTAGCAAGATGCCATTTAACTGGAAATAACATAATGTCATCCACACAACTTCAGAATAAGGAAGATGGTAGTTCTCATAAAAGTGATATGAAGTTTTATCTGCTAGTCAACAGAATATAAGGCAAAAGTGTGAAGTGGTTGCCAAGAAAAGTACTATCGGATCTCAGGCGATATTCACAGAAATGTGGTACCCCAAATAAAGTTTCAAGTATCTTCACAAGTATTACCACTTTAATTTAATAAATTCCCTCTTAAAGTATAGAACCTAAACTGAAAAGACTTAGATTTGGTTTGATTAACTCCAAAAAGACAGTGACTAAGTTGTATATATCAGTGTAAGGATTCTAGGAGAGGAGAGTAGGGAAATTTAAGGGTGGAGAGAAGCAGAATAATAGGAGGCCACCACCATAGGGAGTTTAAATATCTGACAGCGTGTCTTTTGGAATAGGCATTAGAATTATTCTGCATGACTCTGAAGTGCAAATCAAAGGCAGGGGTAAGGAAAAGGAAGGGATTTTCAACAAATAGACCCCTCCAAAAATTGAATGGGCTGCTTAGAATGTGTTTAGGAGGAGCTCCAGGTATTAAATCAAGTAGGAGTTGGTCTCAGTGATGGCAAAAGTCTCTTCTAAATGAAAAGAATCAAAACCAATTTACACAGGGCAGGATCGGATTAAGCCAGCGGAATACCTCAGGGAGGCTATTAATAATTCACAATTTGCAGTTCATGTTGGAAAATGAATTTAACTTACCAATGAAAAATGCAAAAATGGAATTGTTGAAGCTGATTCTACTTCCACAAAGGGGGAAACCACCCTTGCTTCCCCACAACCAGGACAGCAAATGTGCATTTACATTTAGAAATGGGCTGATCTGTCTTAAGGAGGCTTTCTTTCTCATGTCAGCAAAAGAAAGACATCTTTGGCAAACTCTCTATTTTAAACCTGGCATTTCCATTTTTTATTTCTCTAAAACAGAGGGGGAAAATTGTTATGGGGATACAACTAGTCCCAACTGGTAAAAGAAAGGCAATTGGCCAACACAAATATTATAGCATAAGACTGAACCAGAGGAGAAACGAGAAAAGATCAGTCCCTCCAAAAACGTTCTCTCAAAATAAAGGTAGTGCCAAGGAAAGCCACAGGTGCAACACCACAAGCCCCAAGGAGAGCTTTAATCAGGAAAACCTGGTCTCAGGCACACACACGCGTGCAGCTTCCTAGCTGCCTTTCTGTGTGCCATTTTTTGAAAGTTAGGAGACAGGAGGTTCATTCATGGCCAGATGAAAAAGCAATACACACTTTAAATGGCAGCCCTGGTCAGATTCGTGTTTCTACAGCTTTCTTCCTCTTCTTCTCATAAATCTCATTCTATATATTCTCCTGAGGCCATCTTGCTTGATCTTGTAGTTTCAACTATTGTCCCCTTTGGATCTCCTACTGACACCTCAATTTTGAAATGTGCAAAGCACCCACATTTATCTTCCTCATGTATTCCTTTAAGAAGGTATGATAGATATCCAAGTTAGGGACTTAGACATCCTATTCCTTACTTTCCTCTCTCTTCATCATCCTCTCCATTCCCAACGACACCCTGTTAATTCTATCTACCGAACACTTCTCTCCACCCTGGCTAGCACTGCTTTAGTTCAGCCACCACCTTGTCTCACCTGGAATACTGCTGCAATATCCTCCCAATTGGTTTTCATGACTTTAATTTTACCACCTTCTCATCTGTTTTCTATACAGCATTCAGAATAATATTTCTAAAAATGTAAATCCGATCATATCACTCTTCCATTTAAAATCCTTCAAATATTCTCTTTTGCCATCAGAAAGAAGTTCAAAATTGCTAACATGGAATTAAGGCCCTTAGATTTTGGACTGTGACTCCTCCCTAACCTCTCTCTAGACATCTCAGGAGCAAGATTTAAATGGGTGCCAAAAACAACAACAACAACAAAAAAAAACCCTCATAGTCAAAATAAATAATATTTTAAAACACTATTTTAAATCAAAATTAAAGCAAAAAATCATGATAAACAAAATATCAAACTTTTACATAAAGCCAAGTATTACTTATTTTTCCCTTTCCCTCAGGCTTCACACAGAACTGATAGTAGACAAATAAATTGGAGAATGCAATACAGCAATGAGAGTGACTGAACTACGACTACACACAATAGCATAAATGAAGCTCACAGATACAATGTTAAGAAAAATGAGCCAGACACAAAAGTGTAGGCACTGGTGATTCAAAAATAGGCAAAACTAATCTAGGATATTAAAAGTCAGGATAGTTGTTTCCTGTGGAAGGGAACTTCATGCAGAGGTTTCTGGTACTCTAGGAATATCCTATTTCTTGATCTGTATGTTATATGGGTTTTATACTTTGGGAGACTTCATTAGTCTATTCACTTTTGATTCATGTATCTTTATATGTGCTATAGTTCAATTTAACAATTTTTAAGAGTTGTCTTACTCAGGAGTTAAAATATATAGAAGCAAGTTGAATTGAGATAAATCCCTGGAGGAGGAGGGAAAAAAAAACAATCAGAGCTGTGGGCGGCAGCTTTTAGGGCACTACCTTACTTCTGGGCTTCTATCCTTGACTAACCCCAAGGCCAAAATAAGTAAATTGAATTCTTCATTAGCAAACATGGCTAGCACCCAGCCCAACAACCGTGTGTTTCACACATTCAGAACATTGGGCTGTCAGGAGTTAACCTTCCAGTGGGCACAATTCACCAAGTATTAATTACAATTGCTGCTTGCTCAGATTTTTCTGGGTATAGGACAGGACAGTCAAGAGTTTATCCAAATCCCAGAGGCACCTTTGCCCTAGAAACTGGACCCGGTAAGACATGATAAGACTTCCAAGCAGTAGACAAGGCAATCATCCAGGAGAGTGGCAGCCACTGGCCCCTTCTGCCAATACCCCCACGTGGTTGTCAGCATGACCAGCACAGAAAGTGGCAGGCTTCCTACAGCCTACCGCAGAAGCCACTCATTGTACGGTGGCTAGGGAGCCACTGGAGGCAGGGAAACACTGTTTCAAACGTGAATTTGGACCTAACATGGTACATTGTGGCCTAGTTCCTAAACAGGAGCAGAGTCTGTCCTGGCTACCAATAGTGCCCAGCCCCACTGCCAAGCCTGCAGAGGCTTTTCAGTGGGAAGAGTTGGCTGCTTTGGATTTTAATGGTCCCTAAAAAGGGGAAGGAAATAGGCAAACAGTATGGTCAGCAGATTTTTTTCCAGAGTGTCCAATAAATGCCAACCATGTCATCACCAATCTCCTTGAAAGGGAAATGATCACCCAGGAACCCCCTTTCTGAACTCAGGCCTAAGGCCTGAGGCCCACTGGCCAGTGGTCAACTCTCATTCTTCCACTTTCAAAGCAGTTTCCAGAAGTAGCTCAGGGTTACAACATGGACGAACTTTGAAGACATCACGTTAACTGAAATAGCCAATCACAACAGGACAAATCCTATATGATTCCCATTATATGAGGTACCTGAAGTAGTCAAATGCACAGAGTCATATGATAGAATGGTGGTTGCCAAGGGCTGGATCTGGAGGAGTGGGAGGAGTGGGAAATTATTGTTTAGTGGGCATGGCGTTTCAGTTTGGGAAGATGGAAAAAGTTCTAGAGATGAAGGGTAGTGATGGTTGAACAGCATCATAAATGTACTTAACACCACTGAAGCATGTGCTTACACATGGTAAATTTTATGTTCTGTATAAAGAAAAACAGCAGCTTGGAAAGTGGAATTCTCCACCATACCACCCCATGCGGTGAAGTCATCTTATCCTCTGTCAGCTCTGTCCCTTGGGCTGTGCCCTGGACTGGGTCTACCCATCAAATTGTGTGTCTGAGAGAGCATGTGTGAGAATCTATCTATCTAATAATCATACCTGATGTAAAAAAAATTAATTGTGTTTAGAAAAAATCTTTTAAAAGATGTCTGAAAATACAAATCAGAACTAAGCACTATAAACACATTCTATCTGGTTGGGGCTGCATCAAAGAGTACATTTTTGCAGTCCAGATTGTATCAGCTCCTCCAACATTCAGCAAGAAACAGATGTCAAGCACTGCTATGAAATAGGACATACAAAAATGAAAGATTCAATCCTCATCCCCAAGTAGGTCACAGTCCAGTAAGGGATACAGGCAAGGAGACAAGTAGATGAACAGCATGATAAGTTATAATATAAAGATGAATATCTTGCAGTGGTTTCCTTCATATGAATAGGAACACACCAAGGAACAAGGGGTGAGAAGCACCCCAAGCAGAAAGGCGAAGCATGTGCAAGAACACAGAGGCCTGAATGAGTACGTCACTCCCAGGGAGCTGCAAGGGGCTCACAGCTGGAAAACAGGCGTGGGTGTGCCTGGGGACAGCACTGGTCAGGTAGAGCAGTGCAGCTTAGAAGGTTTGTCAATCCCTAAAGAGTGTGCCTTCCACCCGATAGGGATCTGCTGAAGGTTTTTAACCAGTGATGATGTGATATGAAGTTCATGTCACAAAGATAACTTAGGTCTCCATGTGGGAAACGGGCTGCAGGGAAGTAGGGACAAGGAGACCCATGAAAGCTCCGGCAGTCATTCACACCAGGAGGAGTGAGGCTTGAAAACATATTCAAGAGACTTTGGGAAATTGGACAGAGTTTAGTAAAATGAAGGGATGTCAAGAAGGAAGGTATTTAAAACCATGCCAATATTTTGGACTGATACACCAGAACAGTAGCCCACTGTCCAACAAAGAAAAGAAGGCACTTACTCCACTAACATGAGAGCAGACCATGGGAGCACACAGATCATCTAAAACCCATGAATGCCAATCTACACAGTTAGGGGGCCCCATGCACCAACCCTTATTTAGCCAATCTACTACCTCTCATGGCTTCCTCTCCCATTCTGTTCACAAGGGCTCAGTGTATAGAAAAGCTCCCTTGAAAGCTGGTCCTTCTGGACACCCCGCTGTCCACACCCAGCCCTCAACGCACAAAGGCAAGCTATGCCCTACTCATCTGTGTGTGCCATGTAGAATCCTTTTCTTTGGGTTGCTAAAATACAATTTAAAGTAGCTTAACAACATGAAGTAGCACACTTTTATTTTTAAAAATCACAATAAAAACAACTGGGCTTCTAAAGACTCCTAAAACCCATAAATGGCCCTAATTGATCCATAGGTCCAAATGCTGCCAGACAGTCCACCTGGGTTAGCTCAAACACACTCATCTACACGTGGCTGGCCTGTCCCAACCCAAGCCATGCGGCAGACAAGTCTGTCAGCGATGCCTTCTGGGCTCAAATGTCTTTGGGACTTATTGCCTGTATATTACAACCACAAAGTACACATTTATTCCCCCACCTGAGGAAATATTTAGTTTTATTAAATTTCCATTATAGCCTTTATCTCCCATAAAGATATACACACATATTAGCTACAAAAATGGCCATCAAGTCATTGTTTATAATTCAATGAGTGGCCAACCATCTGAATTTCCAAAAACAGGATACAAATAATTCCATCCAGATCATGAAATAGTATGTAGCTCTCCAAAATTCTGTTCCATGAATGGGTCTATGGCCCTGGACAAATGCTCACCACAGAGTGCTTACGTAAACATGAACTCCACAAGGGCAAGGGCTTTGTTTCGTTCATCATTGTCCCTCCAATGCCAAGAACGGGGCCCCAGACATAGTACTCATTCATTAAATATTGTTGATCAAATCAATATAAGAAATGGGAAAGCAGATGGCAAAAGTGTGGTTCTATTACTGTAAAAAGACACCCAGAGAAAGAAAGAGAAAGAGAGAGAGAAGGATCAGGAAGGATATGCATCAAAATATTACCAGTAGCTTTCTCTGGGTAGGTGGGCTTTTCTATATTTTTGTTTTATCTTCTTTTTTCCTTTTTTTTTTTTTCTGTACACAGCTCACGGTGCTGTTGTAACAAAAGCCAAGAAAAAAAGAAAACACTGGGGAGAGAGGATCCCATTACAAATTCAGCTCTTGCTTCTCAAGTTCACCTGTGGACTCACTGTCTTCTGCATGCCAGAATAACATGACAGTATCTATCCACAACCCCACATGTAACACAGAGCACTAATTTGTACTAACACTGAACAGTCACTCAACCTCATATGTGGACTGACCCTTGGCTTTAACCTCATTATCAGCCTGGGTTCCATCCAGGGCCCTCAGGACCCCTAGCACTCTTGCCAGAGCCCCATCCTCATCCCTCATGACTGAGCTCTGTGAGAGCATCCAATTGCTCCCAAGTGGGAAAGGGCCGTTTTACTGCGCTCTTCCTATAAACAGATTGCCGTGCTGGCAGGGCAGCCCTTCTCTCCTTACTACTCCAAGCATGAGCGTGTGACACTTTACCCAGTTTCTTCACAGTCAATTAAAAGAGCACCCAGTTAAACTATGACTGCCCTGGAGGAAAACAGGGCAAACAAAAACTGAAGCTTTGTAAAATCAGCTTGCATAAAGTTGCCCTGTACCAGAGCTGATATGTATGATTATGTACACCCTCTCCTGGCTGAGCTAATTGGCTTAGCTCACTGATGATTTTACAGCCCCAAAAGCCATTCTCTGATTGCGAGAATAAGAGTTGCCAAATTATCTTAAACCACAGCACAGACGGGCCCAGTGCCACCAGAAGAATATTTGGGGAAAGAGCTATTTTAAACAAATGCTCCTGTGGGTATAAGGATACTTTTCCGTCTAGACTCCTGCTAACACCTGTTGCTCACTCATCCTGCCCCCAGTACACCTCCCCCTTGACAGCTATGTAGCCAAGACAAACCACAGCCACCTGACAGAGTCCAGAGATGTGGCCACAGGAACAGCAAACCCAGGCAGCACAGACATCCTACACTCTGGCACGGCCTGTCAGGCCTAGACAGGTCTGCTGCCATGTGTCAAGGAGCCATTTGCAAGTGGACAGAAGACCTGGCAAGCCCTTATTTCAAACTTTCAGAGGGCCAGGGAAAGGAGTCTTCTTCCTGAGTGTCTCACAGCTCTGGCTCTGGCATGCCAATCAGCATCAAGCAAGTAGAAGAGGATGGCAGATTTCTTGTCCAATTCAATGCATCCCTCCATATCTAAGTCCCTATACTACATCCCCAGTGGGTGCCTGTCTAGCCTATACTTGAATCCTTCTGGTGACCAGAAAGCTCACTACCTCATGAAATAACTCATTTTATCTGGTGGCAGGCTTTCTGATACTTAACCAAATCCCTTCCTGTGGCCTGTCCTCCCTCTGTTATATTTTAGAGACTTACATAGAAAGAATCTCATATCCCTCTCATGCAATTGAAATTAACATAGGTTTCTGTGCTTGGCTTTCTTTCCTCAGAGGACATAAAAAACAGAAAAATCAGTAGAGATACTACCTGATTCAAACAAGATTTTGGATGGAAGAAGATAAAAAAAAATCTACCCAATAACTCCCAAAATACAAATTCACATTCTTTGAAAAATAGTCACACTATCTGTGTAGACTGAAAAACTCAAGTTAAAATCTTCATTTTAAATAATCCTGAGTTAGTCATGCAAAACCAAAGCAATTCCTCTCTAGAGGAATACACTTTAAACTCAAGCTGCAGGATTCATCACAGATAAAGTTTCCAGTAAAATTAACTTAAATTAAAAATCACCAAACATACAAGAAACAAGCTACCATGATCAAGAATATCACAAAAATGTGTTTAAAGAATTTTTTTTAATTTTTGTGAGTATAACAATGTGGGGAAAAACCTATCAAAATTAATGATTTAGATTGGAAAAATACCAAAATAGCCCTCCTACAAATAAAAAAGAAATGTAAGAATTGAAATTATAAACTCAGTTGATGAGTTAAACTATAAAACAGAGAGAGAATGAATACATTAAAAATAGGTTAAAATGTGCAAAATACAGCACAGACATACAGAGATGAAAAAATGCAAGGAGTTAGAAGATCTGGGAGATAGAAGGAGAATGTCCAACATATGTCTAATCTAACGTCTAAAAGGAGGTAGCAGAATGAGGTAGAAGCATTTTGAGTGAGAATTTTTTAGGGAAAAATCCACAGATTCAAGACGCATGATTAAGGAAGATAAGAAAGAAAAAGGAAAGAAACAAACCTTGACCCATTATAATGAACCTGCAAACAACAAAAACAAAGAGATCTTTAAAAACAAGCTGAAAGAAAAAAAGCAGATTACCTATAAATAATTTAAATTAGACTGACAGCTTATTTTTCAGTTGCAACAATTATAAGCCAAAACCCAGTAAACAGATAAGCTTAAAATGAGCAGAAACTCACTAGAGAATCTTCTAAAGGATGTATTTAAGAAAGAAAATGTCCTAGAAAGTAGGTCTTAAATGCAAGAGGTACTGGTGAGCAAAGTAAATGGCAAACATGGAGTGAATATAAATAAACACTGACTTTGTAAACAATAACAATTATGGTCATTTGAGGAACTAAAAGATCAATATAGAACTAAAATGATGTCACAGAAGAATAATTTATAATTAAAGAAAGAGAAGAAGATTAAAGATTGCATCTAAGGCATCTAATTTCTTGTATTGTACAGAAGGAGATTAAAGATATTAATTTTCTTTAGACAATGTTAAATATATCTGTTAAAATTTCTAAGATAATCATTAAAGCAATTGAAATTGAGTACTATATATAATTTCCAAACTAGCATGGAAAATTGGGCAACTTCTATTAATCAGTACAAAACAAAAGCAATAAAAGGGAAATAAACATTTAAACATGGGAGAGAAGCATGAAATAACATAAAAAAACAAATCCAAATCAAGTAGTAATCAGGATTCAATGAAAACAGATTAAATTATCCAGTTAAAAGCAAACCTTGTCATTTCTAAATCTAGCTATATGCTAACTATAAAAAAGAAAAAACAATAAAAATAAGAAAATACAAATATAGAAACACTAAAAGTAAAAAAAAAAATGACATATGCCAAAAATACCAATTAAAAGAAAGCTGAGATATTTGTATCAGACAAAATATACTTTAAGGCAAAAAGTATTATTTAGACATTAAAAGGATCATTGCATATTGATACAAGGTTCTATTCACTAACACGGCATAATACTTAGAAACAGTATGCCCCTAAGGAGTAGGGCTTCAAAAATATAAAGAAAAAGTTAAAGGATCCACAAGAAAAATTAATAAATTCACTATCACAGAGGTAAATTGTATAAACTCTCTCAGCAACTGAAATATCAAACAGCCAAAAATATCACTAAGGATATGTGGATTTTCTCATTTAACATCTGTACTAATCTCTCTCTGGAGTATCTTCCTGGACTGAGGCGCTGGAAACCTACACCTGCATTTTCCAGGTTCCCTTGTATGCCCCAGTTTGGCTGGGACAGTCTGGTCTATGCACATTTCCCTGGCATCATTATTAACAGCATTGCCTTTTGACTCTGGTATGGGTAATAAATTATATTGTTACCCTACTTACAAGTAAAACACCATAAAAGCAAAAGCTTCTTGCAAGCATACAATATTGATGACTCAAATATCAAAAGCTACATTACATTCAGAGGTTTAACTTTTTCAAATAGGTGAACAACTCTTCTGAAAAATATAGTAAAAGATACAGTATCCTTGGATTTACATGATAGTGGCATTCCTGGAAAATTCGGTGTATATGAAAAGCATGCAAAAAATTCTTAGTGTTAACATATAAAAAGGAGATCAAGTCTGGGCTAATATCATTTTAAACAGGTTTTCTACCTGAACAGAAGTACGGACACAATTTCAGAAAGTCATGCCAGACCTAGGACAATTCTTCTCTACCTAAGGCTGTTCTACACGTTACAGAACATTAAACATTTACTGCTCCTTGCCCACTAAGTGCCAGTTGTGCATTTCCCAATTAATGTGACAAAACTAAAACACTGCCAATGTGGTGGCTTTGTAACCAGTTCAGTACCACTGAGTGTATATGGCAGAGGCCATGAAGAGGCCATTTCATTTCATGTGAACATCAAGAACATTAAAACACACCCTGGCTGGTGTGGCTCAGTGGATTGAGTGCAGGCTGCGAACCAAAGCATTGCCAGTTCCATTCACAGTCAGGGCACATGCCTGGGTTGTGGGCCAGGTCCCCTGTAGGGGGCATGTAAGAGCAACCACACATTAATATTTCTCTTCCTCTTTTTCTCCCTTCACCTCTCCTCTCTCTAAAAATAAAAATAAATAAAATCTTTTTAAAAAAAGAACATTAAAACATGCCATAGGCTCTGAGGCCTCTCAGCACATACTGTTTTCCTGCAGAAGTGCCCCCCCTCAGGCTCATGAATTATTATGACAGTGACTGCCGGCCTGGATTTACCATGTCTCTGCTCCAGAAAACATTCCCAAAATTATCTCTTTTTAAAGTAATAAGCTGTTTCAGAACAGTTTTTGATTGAAAGAAAAAAATGTAAAGATAGTAGAGAGTTCCCATACACCTCACACCCACTTTCCCTGATTATTAACAACTTACATGAAAATGGCACATTTATTATAATTAATGAACCAAATTGATACATTACTATTAACTAAAGTTCATACTTCATTCAAATTTTCTTAGTTTTTACCTAATGTCCTTTTTTTGTCCCAGGATCTTATCCAGGATATGATATATACATCATATATATGTCATATATATCATATATGTCATATATATTAGTGAACCCATTTATTTTTCTGGGGTTTTTTATAGCTTTTTAAAGTATATTTTATTGATTATGCTATTACAGTTGTCCCACTTTTTTCTCCCCTTTATTCCCCTCCACCCTGCATTGCCCCTCCTACCAGTATTCCCTCCCCTTACTTCATGTCCATGGGTCATACATACAAATTCTTTGGCTTCTCCATTTCCTATACTATTCTTAACCTCCCCCTGTCTATTTTGTATCTACCAATTATGCTTCTTATTCCCTGTACCTTTTCCTCCATCCTCTCCTTTCTCCCTTCCCACTGATAACCCTCCATGGGATCTCCATTTCTATGATTCTCTTCCTGTTATAATTGTTTGCTTAGTTTTGTTTTTTAGGTTCAATTGTTGATAGTTGTGAGTTTATTATCATTTCACTGTTTATAGTTTTGATCTTCTATAAGTCCCTTTAACACTTCATATAATAAGGGCTGGGGGATGCTGAGCTCCTTTAACTTGACCTTATCTGGGAAGTACTTTATCTGCCCTTCCATTCTAAATGATAGCTTTGCTGGATAGAGTAATTTTGGATGTAGGTCCTTGCCTTTCATGACTTCAAATACTTCTTTCCAGCCCCTTCTTGCCTGCAAGATTTCTTTTTGAGAAATCAGCTGATAATTAATGGGAACTCCTTTCTAGGTAACTGTCTCCTTTTCTCTTGCTGCTTTTAAAATTCTCTCCTTATCTTTCATCTTGGGTAATGTAATTATGATGTGTCTTGGTCTGCTTCTTCTTGTCCAATTTCTTTGGGACTGTCTGTGCTTCTTGGACTTCCTGGAAGTCTATTTCCTTCACCAGATTGGGGAAGTTCTCCATTATTTTTTTAAGTAAGTTTTCAATTTCTTATTCTTCCTCTTATCCTTCTGGCGCCTCTATGATTCAGATGCTGGAACATTTAAAGTTGTCTCAGAGGTTCCTAAGCCTCTTCTCGTTTTTCTGAATTCTTGTTTCTTCATTCTGTTCTGTTTGAATGTATATTCTTCCTTCTGTTCCAAATCACTGATTTGAGTCCTGGTTCCCTTCCCTTCACTATTGGTTCCCTGTATATTTTGCTTTATTTCACTCTGCATAGGTTTCACTTTTTTCACTATTTTGCATCCATACTCAATCATTTCTGTGAGCATCCTGATAACCTGAGTTTTGAATTATGCATCTGATAGGTTGTCTATCTCCTCATTGCTTCACTCTTTTTCAGGAGTTTTGATCTGTTCTTTACTTTGGGCCATATTTCTTTGTCTTGGCACACTTGTTACATTTGAGTTTTAGGGGCAGAGTTTTAGGTATTTGCCAGGATACGACAACCCACATGCCTGCATTGTAGGACTGAATTCTGGGGAGGGGTCAGAGAGGGAGCAATACCATTGCTTGGCTCTCAACTGGCTTTCAGTTACTTCCCCCACTACTCACAAGCAAACTGGGCCCTTCTGGTGCTGATTCCCAGGTGAGTGGGTGGGTTTGTGTATGTTCTAGGACCCTGTGGTTCTCTCCAATGAACTCTCCTGTGAGGCTGGGAGTTTTTCCCACTGCTGCAACCCCCACAGATTTTTACCACCAGAGGTTTTAAGGCTTTAGTTTCCTGTGCTGGAATACTGGGTTATGTGGTCTGTCTTGCTCCCCAGTTGTTCCTCCCAGCTTATCTGCATGGGAATGTGGGACCACCTGGTCTGCCTCCTTGCCCCTCATCTCTGCCCCTCCTACCAATCTGGATAAATGTTTCTTTTTTAACTCATTGGTTGTCAGACTTCCATGCAGTTCGATTTTATGGCAGTTCTGGTTGTTTTTTTTGTTTGTTTTTAAATTGGTTGTTGTCCTTCTTTTGGTTGTGTGAGGAAGCAAAGAGTATCCACCTACACATCCATCTTGGCCGGAAGTCCAGGATACATTATATTTGATACTCATATCTCTTTAGGCTCTTCTTAGCTGTGATAGTTTCTCAGACTTTCCTTGTTTTTATGACTTTACCAATTTTGCAGTCTTAGCAGGTATTTTGTAGAATGTCCCTCAAGTGAGAGTTGTCTCATAATTAGACTGGAGTTACATGTTCTTTGGAGGAAGACTCCAGAAGTAAAGTAGCATTTTCATCACATTGGATCAAAGGTTCTTGCTGTCATCATGACTTAATCATTATGTTAATCTTGATCAGCTGGCTCAGGTAGCAATTGTCAGCTTTCTCCACTATGAAATTACTACTTATTTCCCCTTTCCATATATACATTTTGGAATGCACAGCTTACACTTAAGCCTCAGGGAGTTAAGCTCCCCCTGTTCGAGGACAGAGTTATCTATGTAAATTATTTGGAATTCTTCTACAGGGAAGATTTCTACTCTCTCTCATTACTTATTTATTCACTTATTTACTTATATCAATATGTACTCCTATAAATTTATTTTGTATTTGGGTTGTGATCCAATACTATTTTATTTACTTTGTTTCTCACATTGTTGCAGCTTTTGCCACTGGGAGCATTTTCTACCAGCTTCTATATCCCTTTGGCATGCCCTGTTATTATAGGAGGGGTTGGGTTTTTTGCAAATTTCCTTACTTTCTGGTACTTACAAGGTGCTCCAGGGTCATCTTGAATGCATCCTGCCCTAGTCCTAGAATCAGCTATTTCTTCATTTCTTTTATTGAAAAATGGTGTTAGAACCAAGATCTGGGTGCTAGGAGTACTGCTTGCTGAAGGGGTGGTGTTGCTTCCAGGGCCCTCAGCTGAGAGCAAGGAAGTATATGTATGTATAGCAACCCAGGTACATGATCATATTTATGAACACTTCCACATTAACCATCCACATCTATATTAGCCTAACATGAGTTCACACTGACATCTCCAAATCTCTGACCACATGGATCATTCTAACCTCTTCTCCTGCTTATCTACAATCTTCACTCCAACAGTAAGAAGAAACCTGGCTTCCACCATCCACCGTCCATTTACTTAATCATTTAGTTTCAATAGTCATCATAGCCATATCTGAATTGTCAGTCCATGTTCCAATGGAAAACAACACTTTTCTTTGCCTTTAATCCTATAGACTCTGCTCATTTTCAAAGTTCCTTAGGTCAGCACCTTTTTCCTCCACCCCACTCAGTTGTTTCACACACTTATAAGGCAGCTAGATTGTTTTTGTCATGTTCTCTGTTCCATCCTGGGATCCCTTGACTTCCTAAATGATCTTTTTATTTAAAGACATTGAGGGTCACTCTTCACATTTTATAGTTCTACATGTTTTGACAAATGCAAATTGACATACATTCACCATTACAGTGTCCTGCAGAACACTTTGACCACCCTAAAAGTATCCCATATACTTCAACCCTCCCTGCCTCCCAATCCCTGGGAACCATTGATCTTGCCCTCTCTTTAGTGTTGCCTTTTCCAGAATGTCATATAATTGGGATCATACAGTATGTATAGCCTTTCCAGATTGGCTTCTTTCACTTAGCAATATAGTTTCAAAATTCAGTCATGTCTTTTCATAGCTTGATAGCTCATTCCTTTTTATCACAGGATAATATTCCATTATACAGCTGTAACATAGCCTGTTCATCTATTCACCCATGGAAGGGCATATTGGTTATTTCTGCTTTCTTGGTTATGAATGAAACTGATGCAAACATTCATGTGCAGGTTTTTGTGAGAGCATAAGTTTTTTAATCAGTTGGCTAAATACCTACAAGTATGTTTGTTGATCATGTGGCAAGACTATAATTAAATTTGTGAGAAACTGTCATTCTAGCTTCCAAAACAGCTGTATCATTTTGTAATGAATGAGAGTTCCTGTTGCTCTGCATCCTTATAAGCAATTGATATTGTTAGATTTTTTTGGATTTGGACCACTGTAATAGGTGTGGAGTAGTATCACATTGTTTTCATTTGCAATTCCCCTGTGACAAATGATGTTTAGCATGTTTTCGTAGGCTTATTTGCCATCTATACATCCTTTTTGTGTGGTATCTGTTCAGATCTTACTTCCATTTTTTTAAACAGGTTGCTTTTTGCTGTTGAGTTTTAAGTTTTTTGCATACTTTGGAAGCAAGTTCTTTATAAGATATGTGTTTTGCAAATATTTTCTGGCCAACCTATGAATTGTCTTTTCATTCTCTTAGTAGCATCTTTCACAGAGCAGAATTGTTGATTTTAATAAAATTTAATTTATCATTTTTCTTTTATGGATTGTGCTTTTGGATTGTGCACAAAATCTCATAACCTAACACAAGATCACCAAGATTTTCTCCCATTTTTCTTTAGAAATTGTATAGCTTTGCACTTTACACTTAAAATTCTAAAATTTGTGTTGAGTTAATTTTTCTGAAACATGTAAGATTGCATCTAGGTTCATGTTTTTGCATATGGACACCCAATTTTTCTAATACCATTTGTTAAAAATATTGTCCTTTCTCCATTAAATTGCCTTTATTCCTTTGTTAAAGATAAATGTATTATACTTGTGTTGGTCTATTTCTGGGTTCTTTTCTGTTCCACTGATCTCTGTGTCTATTCTTCAGTATTGTGTTGGCTATTCCATGTAAACTATTAATCAGTTTGTTAATACTTATAAAATAACTTTCTAAGATTTTGATTGAGATAGCTTTTAATCTTGGGGAAAAATGATGTTTTAACACTATTAAGCCTTCCAATCCATGAACACAGAATATCTCTTCATTTTATTTATATATTTTTTATTTTTTAAACAGAGTTTTGTTGTTTTCTGAATATAGTACCTATACATATTTTGTTGAATTTATGCCTAAGTATTTTTGCTGCTGTAAATGGTATTTATAATTTCAAATTCAAATTTTTCCTATATACATAGGAGTGCAGGTGCCTGATAACAGAGCATTCCTAGCTCCTCCCTCTCGTCTCTTCTGACAGTGGGGTCATTCATTTCACTTATGCTATAATCACTCAATACATTGTTACTATTAACACTTTAAATAAATATGTACCTTTGGGATCAATTAAGAGTAAAATAAAAATATTATCTTTATTCCTTTTGTAACACCTTTTCTTTCATTATATAGATCAGAGTTTCTGACCTGAAACTCTGCCTATTTTTCTTCTGCCTGAAGAACTTCTTTAACATTTCTTGCAAAGAAGATTTGGTGTTCATATATTTCTTCAGTTTGTGTTCATCAGAAAACGTCTATTTCTTCTTCATTTTTGAAGGATAATTTCAGTGTATTTAGAATTACAACTTGGTGGGGTTTTCTTTCAACACTTTAGATATTTCATTCCATTTTCTTCTTGTTTGTGTGGTTACTGACAAGAAGTTCACTGTAGTTCTCATCCTTGTTCCTGTATAAGAAAGGTGCTCTTTCTTCTGGTTTCTTTTAAGATTTTCTCTTTGTGTTTGGTACTCTACAGTTTGAATAAGGTATGTCAAGCAGGTAATTATCCTGCTTGGTGGTTGTTGAGCTTCCTGGGTCTGTTCTTCGGTGTCTGTCATTAATTTTGAAAAGTTCTTGACTTTTATTACTTCAAACATTTCTTCTTTTCTATTCTTCTTCTAGTTTTCCAATTATACATGCCTTTTGAAATTATAGTTCTTGGGTGATCAGTTCTGTCTTTTGTGGGATTTTTTTCAGTTTGAGAAGTTTCTATTGGCTTGTCTTCAAGCCCAATGATTCCTTCTTTTGGTGGTGTCCAGTCTACTGATGAGCCCATCATAGACCTCCTTCATCTCTGCTACAGTACTTGTTATTTCTAGCATTTCCTTTGCTTCTTGCCTAGAATTTCCATTTCTATGCTTATATTATCTATATGGTCATATTGCTGTCTACTCTTCCATTAGCACTCTTAACTTACAAATCAGTTATTATTTTAAATTCTATTATCTCATAATTTCAACTTCTGTGTCATATCTGAGTCTGGCCCTGGTGCTTCCTTATCTCTTCAGACTATTCTATTCTTGCCTTTGGCAAGTCTTGCAGCTAGGTATGGGGAAAACGAAGCATTATATAATCATATGATTAAATCTCAGTCTTTTAGTGGGCCTGTCTCTCTGGACTGTGACCTTCACAAGTAATTCTTCAAGCTTCACCCCCCCCCACACACACACACTTAAGTGATAAAGGGGCCTGGAATGGAGAAACGTCCTTTGTCTAGTGAGATAAAGCACTGTGAAAGTATTTTTTCCTGGAGAGTAAGTAAGCCTTTGTTCTTGGCATATCACAATGATTACTCTTCCCCTCCTCCTGCCAAGGCCACAGGGAATCTCTCTTTGATCCTCACCATGAGAACTTGGTGGGGTTCCTGGAGGTACAACCCACAAAACTAAGAGGGCACCCCTAAGACTGTATAAGACTGCGATGCCTGGAATTTCTCACAGGCTAACCCACATTCGGCCTCTGGCAATTCATCAAAATGAACACTTAATTACAAAACTGACCTGTGGCTTTTACTCCAGATAAACAGATCTCGGCTATGGCTCTTTGGATTCACCTGTTTCTCCAGATTTCAGGGTGGTAATTTACTCTGCAACTTCATTTCTCTAATGGGTCTGAGAACAGCCATTGATTTTTGGTTTAGTTTTTCTCTTGCTGTAAAAATGGAGTGATGACTTTCAGTCTAAAGAAGTTTCACATCTAAAACTGAAAGTCTGAAAAGTACCTTTTTAAATTAGAAACAAATTTTAAGGAAGATTGGCAAGATCTGTGGTAATTATTAAAGCTGGGTGATAGAAACATAGGAATTCTTTATAAAATCTCTACTTTTAAGAACATTTGAAATTTTCCATATCAAAAGTGGGTTTTTTTATTGTTTTTGAAGTACAGTTTTCTGCCTTTTCCCCCCACCCCTCCTCGCCACCCTAGCCCTCCCTGTCTCCCTCCCCCATTTCCACCCTCCCATGTTGTTATCCATATGTCCTTTATAATTGTTCCTGTAAACCCTTCACCCTTTTCCCTCTTTATCCCCACCCCTCTGCCTTCTAATCACTGTCAGCCATGTTCTCAATTTCAATGTCTTTGGCTATACTTTGCTTGTTGTTCATTTTGTTGATTAGGTTCCTGTTAATGGTGAGATCATATGGTATTTGTCTTTCATTGCCTGGCTTATTTCACTTAGCATAATGCTCTTTTCTTCAAGCTTCACCCCTTCACACACACTTAAGTGTGTGTGTGGGGGGGGGGGCCCAGTTCCATCCATGCTGTCACAAAGGGTAGGAGCTCCTTCTTTCTTTCTGCTATGCAGAATTCTGTTGTGTAGATGTACCATCGTTTTTTGATCCACTCATTTATTGATGGGCACTTGGGTTGTTTCTAGCACTTGGCTATTGTAAATTGTGCTACTATGAACATTGGGGTCCATAAGTTCTTTTGGATTGCTGTTTCAGGGTTCTTAGAATATAATCCTAGCAGTGAAATTGCCAGGTCAAAAGGCATTTCCATTTTTAGTTTTCTGAGGAAATTCCATACTGTTTTCCATAGTGGTTGCACAAGTCTGCAATCCCACCAACAGTGCACTAGAGTTCTCTTTTTTCCACACCCTCTCCAACATTTGTTGTTTGTTGCTTTGTTTATGATGGCCATTCTGACCAGTGTGAAGTGGTATCTCATTGTGGTCTCTCTGAATTTGCATCTCTCTGATGGATAGCAATACTTAGCATCCTTTCATATGTCTCTGGATACTCTATGTCCTCCTTGGAGAAGTGTCTGTTCAAGTCCTTTGCCTGTTCAAAAATGTCATTTTTAATAAAAAATTATTTCCAAATATCTGAAACAGGGTAGATGTAATTAATGGACAGTAGAGAAAAATAGTCATTAGTGAATAATATTTATTGAATGTCTAATATGTGACAAGGACTATGCTAAAATCATTGTGATTACAAGGATGAAGACAATTGTTTTCCTGCCCACAGAGCTGATTGCTTTTTTGGTAAAGAGTGGCATTGAATAAATAACTATAAATTAACTTTTGTGCAAAGAGCTACAAAGAAGATAAAAGTGGTGTTGTGAGAGTAGATAACAAGAAAAAGAGAATATGACTTGGTCTGGAGGGTCAGGGGTCAGGTCCCCGGGGCCCCACGGCAGCGGGGGCAAAGGGAAATACGTGACCCCTCCCAAACCCCGGAGGGTCCATCGGGAAACCGGAAGAGGGACGGGGCTTCCTGAGAGCTTGGAGCCCACAGAGGTGAAGTATGGGACTCCTCGCAGCCCCGGCCCGGCACCGTGACCCCGGAAGAGAGGCGGGTGCTTTGCTGAGCGTAGAGCCTGTGGTGGCGAAGTTGGGGGAGGGGCGCAACCCCTTGCCACCTCGAAGCTTGCCTCCCGAGCCCAGAAGGAGGCAGCAATCGTTTCTGGGACAGGCTGGTGGCTAGCCCTGAGTCTGACTGAGTTCTGTTTCAGAAGGGTGAAGCGCATTCTTACTGCCTCTCAGCCTGCTTGAACTGGCAGGAACTTTCCCACAAGAGATCACAAAAAAGAGTAGGGGGAAGCTGTGAACACCAGGATACCCAAAAGAGGCTACACCACTGAATCTCACGTATTCTAACACAGAAGTTCGCACCATAAACACAAGGAACC